>JAODLI010032212.1:0-19472 GCA_027575585.1 Percopsis omiscomaycus | reverse complement strand
GGAGCGTATATCCCTCGCTGTACAGAGGAGGGGTACTTCAAACCCACCCAGTGTCACGGCAGTACTGGTCAGTTTTGGTGTGTCGACAAATACGGCAACGAGATCGCTGGCTCTAGAAAACAGGGCAACCCCGACTGTGGTAAGGCCACATTTAACATTGTTTTTTTTGGTTTTTAACACAAACGCTGGTTTGGCTAGTGGGCACAAAATTCCAGCAGCACATTTGTAAGGTAACACCACCCACCCAGCCCTCTTTACCTCCTAGAGGCCAGTGCGAGTGCAGGCCTGCTAGTGTTTACTTAGCAACTGGCCACATTTGTCTTTCTGTCACACTGCCTCCGAGAGTTCCCTCTTCCATGCTTAGCTAGCTTGATTCAGGTGAAGCTGCGTCCTCTCTCTGCCTGTGTTATCTAGACTGCAGGCAGCCTGCAGAGCTGAGCATAACGCTGAGGTATGGGAATTCACAATTTAGCCTTCTGTGAGATACACAACCCAGGCCAGTAAGAGTGCATGTGTATAGGTAATGTTTCGTACAGACCCACCAAGTGCTGGTAACGGCTTGATTGTTACAATAGCGAGCCCTAAAGGCTTTATCATCATTTTGGACAAACCCCTTAGCTTGTCAACGTGGCAATTTAACAATGGTCTCAAACTTTACCTGCTTTTAGCCAAAACATTGCAAACTAAATAGTTAGGACTTTCACTGTCACTAGAAAGAGCTCACTGCTATATTTCCTTGAGATGCATTGAGACACAAAATTGAGATGCTTTTAAACACCTGTCTTGGATGCAATCTTTCCCTCTGTGTTAACTTGTGAGATGGTGGCGTGAGAGTACAGCCATCCTCTTTCAGCTTTCTAATGGTGTTGAGTGCCAATGGCCCTGATTACACTGATAATAGAACCCGCAAGCTGTGAATGTAATGGGCAGATAGTGTGTGCAGTAATTATTCCTATAATGAAACAGCTAAAGGAAAACAAACACTTCACAAATGGTCAATGGCTAGACGCATTTAATGTGTAGGGAAAAATTGGCAAGATTCCTGACAGCTGTCCTGGTTACAACGTCGCCAACACACTGCCTTGACAGTGCTTAAAGGGACACTACTCAGTTTGTGTCTGGAATTACGCTCGTGGTGGAAACCAGCGTTACAAGAATGTAGTTGTTTTGGTTTGAAACACAGACTGTACGTGCCCCTACCACACGTGAAGGTTGATTGGCTCACAATCCTCCTCTCTACCCCTCCCCCTACAGCCATGTTAACTTTTCGGCACAGCTGTGTTTCAATTCATAGACAGTGAGCTGGGGAATAAGTTTAGGGTTCTGAGGGCATTATAACACAATCAAAAAGTGTAACTTACACATTGCAATCAATCTCGTGACACTTATAATGGCACTAATACAATAAATGTCCATATGTACAGTAGATGTCTATAAATGTAGCCTGTTTGAAGCTTTATATTGAAACCAGCATTACACTGTTTTTTTAATCAGTTATATTAGTTTCATTATTTTCATTGTTTAATGCATGTATGTGTTGTTGTGTGCCCTTCCTTCTCGAGACGAGGAGCAGGAGACCTCTGGGGATTTTGGCAGCGGGGGAGCAGTCATTCTCCTTGGCGACCACGAGGAGGAGCCAACACAGAGTGGGCGGAGCAGGCAGAAGAAGAGGCGGGGCCGCATCCACCCCAGAGGAGCCATTGAGGATGATGAAGATGAGGAAGATGATAAAGAGGATGAGATGGGGTATGTTTGGTAGCTCCGCCCCCTCTGCTTTGCCATCAGCCATCCAGAGACTTCTGTGAACTCTGATCTGAAGCCATTTCAGTGTGTCCTTCGTGCCGCCCCCTCCTGTCTCCAGCCACCTTGGTATCGGTCCATCTTTTGAATCCTGAGCTGTTGCCTTTCCCGTCGTTCAGCCAAATGTCTCTCTATAGTGACTGTCGTCTTTATCACGTGTTGTTGGATTTTAACAGAGAACTACCAAGGCCCTATTACAAGTATGCTCTGTCACCAAGACCATGGCTGCATCCGAATACTCAGTAGGGACTAATGTACTTTAAGAACCTACTACCCGACCGTTACTGTAGTAAGTTCTATGAGTATGCGAGTGAGTAGTAGGGACACAATGCGGCTATACTCAGCCGCCATCTTACCTGTCCTTTGACCCGGATGTTTACAGCTGACCTTTGACCCGGATGTTTACAGTATACCCACGTATGCAGAAATTACTTTTACTTTTGAGTCGATAATCTATTTTGCAACGGCAGAAATGTTTAAACTATTTGTCATCCTGATACTTACATTTGTACATCGCCACAAACCCCTTGGACGTTGCTGCAACTACCGCTTGCTTCGCTTTGCTCCCGGGGACCTCTTCTTCGATAATTTGGGCTCCAGCTGACTTATGCTAACCCCTATCTGCTCCATGTAATAGCACCATGCAATCCAAAGTCCAAAGTCGCTTTGGATAAAAGCGTCTGCTAAATGACGTAATTGTAATTGTAATTATGGGATAGCTTAGTTTAGTACGTTGCGTACTAAAGTATTCTGACACCCTAGATTGTGACATACTGCTTTTTGTAGTAAGGCAGTAAGTATTCGGATGCAGCCCATGACTTTACCTTCACCTGTCTGCTCTTGTTTCTTGCTCTCTCTGCCTTTGCCTATCCTTAACTATTTTATCTATGATCATTTGGTGAAGCCTGAGATGTTGGGTATAGTTATGTTCCATCTAGGAAGCCCAGATGCCTTCCACCAATGGTCCATTCTAATGTTCTGTGTTCTAAGCTGCTGGGTTTGTTCTTTCTAGATTATTTTCAGCAACAGCCTCTCTCTGCTGGGAGTGTTTTCTCTGTCTGTTCTTGGAGGATTGTAAATGATTTATCTTGAATCTCCCAAACTGCCCCAAATCTCGCAAATTATTGTTGTTATTGTTGTTGATGCATGTTTTCCATCGTGTTTCTGTAAGAGAGATATTTACCCGGCCAACTCTATCTCTATGGCTAAAAAAAAAAGGAAAATGGCTGCTCCAGTTGTATGTTGCTATTTGATGCTGTACAGTGTCTCTGTGGTCCTTCTCTCAATCTCAGGAGGGAAATAGCTGCTGCTTCAAAAACTGCTAGCAATGGAGAAACCCAAACAAGTTGCCAGAGGCCTCTGTCATGAAGCAGCCTTAGCAGTGGTTCTCAATTTGGATCTTTAAATCATTATTTTACAATATTATTTTGCTTCTAGTTCTACTATCTTCAATAGTAAAACTAACTTAAGTAATACACATCTGAAGTGGAGTTGATGGTTGTATACATTTTATGCTATCATACTGGTATTATACTGGTGGTTATATTTTTTTATTTAGCAGATGCTTCTAGCCAAAGCTACTTACAGTGAGTACAGTAACAAATATTTTGGGTAGCTTTCGGGTAGGCCCGTTGTGGGAAAGTAAGTAGGTAATGCTTTTTGGGTAGCATTACCTGGTTTACCTGCATGTTATAGCATGTACGGTACCTATTAAGTAATGCATCTGTCAATAATGGTTTTGATTGATTTTTGGTTCCAAAATGGACACCAGTATGGGCAAATTTTGTTGACTGCTTCAACCAAAGCCTCAGTCAAGCTTAGGTTGTTTGATGTTGGACAAGGGTTGCCCAGTGTCTGTTGAAGCCACTTCATCACAGGGGTCTCGGTTCTTCCACAGTTGACTTGCTGCTGCTGCTGCTGCTCTGTGTGTGGACACTAGATGGAATCTTCTCCTGAGCTGGCTGACATGAAGCTGGAGATGCCTCCCAATGTTGGACGTGTACAGTTATTGCTTACAATGAAATATTTGCCATGTCAACAAGTGAACCTTTATTTGTAATTTTGGAACTTTAAGTAAAGAGGCGACTTGAGTGTCTTTTGAACCTTCCACAAACGTGTCGATTTCTCTGTGGTCTTTGTTTGTTATTGTTAGCGTCTATTTTTTTCTTTACAAGAAAAAGTCAAACTCGTGGGTGAATAGATAGCTCATTCTTTTTGAGAGTAAAAATGTAAAATCCTATTGTATAATTCTATCGTCATAATAATCTAAGGCTAACATTTTTTCCCATCCTCAGTTCTGACCTTTTCAGAACCTTGACAAAGCAGATGCTTGCAGATTTTTGAAATGCTACTGAATTGAAGTAGCCTGCACATGCTCTTATCTCTTGGTTTTAAAATGGGAGCCATGCAAAGGGAGCAGTGCGCTACTATTAGAAAAGAACACAAAAGTGTAAAGAGTTTTTTTTTATGTCTAAAAGGCTAATGGGACAGCTGACCCTGCCGCCGTCTGTTCTACTGGCAGTCACAGGATAAGGCGGACTAACCCCCCCCCACCACCGTCAGTAAGAATAGCCAGCTCAGCCGTTCAGAATTATTACTGTAAATAAGATAAAAAGTCATCTTAAGCTTAACAAACTATATCAGGTGCTGTGCATAGTAATGGCTACAGTATTGTGTTACTAGTGTCAAGCAGTATAGCATTTGCATGCCACACTGGATACTGTTTGTTTTAGTAATAGTTAGGGATTAGGACAGTATAACATTTTAGAATCCCTGCACTTATTTATGTTATTTATTCTATGCTTAGTAGCCTCTTTGTTATTTTTTCATGAATAGCTCCAGGTGTATCAGCAACAATGAATTCCCTGTTTTTCTTAATTCATTGGTTTTGCTACAGAAAGAAAATTACTGAAAAAAGCTTCTAAACCCAATTCACTTACAGTATGTACTGCACTCGTGCTCTCACTCTATGTACACACACACACACACACACACACAAATGTGTGTGCACACATGCTGCTAATTTCACTCCATGAAACTTGTTTCGTTTTCTCTCTGCTGAAGAGAGTTTCATTTTGATCTGTGTATGGATGACGTGTGGTTCAGGTTTATCCCTGGGGCACCTGCTTTCTCTGTAAGTTGTTTTTTTATTATTTCCAACAAATTACTTTCTTGACAGACTTCCCTTCCTCTATAAGCTCCATTAAGTCCAGGAACTGCGTTTTTGTGTGGTATTACGGTAGTTATTTGTGTTACATTTTTCTTTACAATGAACCTGTACTACTCCTACAAAGGTTATATGGCAAAATGTTGGATAGTTGGCATTGGGAAGATATTGGTATACAGTAGTTTAAATTGTCATGACATTAAAATAGATTAACCTACTACTTACTAATAGAATGTGTGTGTGTGTGTAGAATTTGTTGAAATATTTATTATTCTACCATGCCCTCAACAAAAATGTTCAATATGCCTCAATATATGAGAAATTTCCATTGTATTAGGCTATGCTAAATTTAGCAGAGCAACAGCTAACAGAGTTAGCAGCGATTAGCTAAGAAATGTCTGGTGCATTTTATCTAAAGATCTCTCTCTGACGCTGCAGTGTATGCTTTATATTTTATCGCTTTATATTTTGTTTCTGCTAGACACAAATGTATACAATGAATTTAATGATTTAGGATTCCTCCAGATGAATATATGGGAAGAAACCTACCTGCGTGAAACCTAATCGGTGCAAACAGGGTAATCAGTGTGGATTATCTGTACCTTATCAGTTACAGCTCACCTCTTCCTCTCACAACCTTTCATGCTTGGCTGCAGCCACATTGTACATATGTAGGCACACACACACACACACACACAAGTGAACTTGCTTATCCAGCAATTTTCTGGGTAAAATAAAAGGATTTGGTGGCCCACCCACTTGAGTGCGGTAACCAACAAATTTATAAACGTATTCCACATTTGCAAATGTAAACACTCTTACACTGTGCCATTCTCACTTTACATTATTACACAATATTACACCAACATTTCCAGAAATGGAAATGTTGGTGTAATATTTCACAAATGTAATTGTAAGGTTTTGTGCAGTCAGGCAAAACCAATTCATATTAAAACGAGTTTCACATTACCTCCACACCAATTAATCTATGTGTGTGTGTGCGTGTGTGCGTGTGTGTGTGTGTGTGCGTGTAAAATAATTGGGATACCGCCAGCCAAAGATTATCCACCAGCTATGTAGCCTAATGCATTAGCGTCTGTATTAATTTATAAAACAAATGCATTATTTTGATTAAATGAAAATGTCTGAATGTCACAGGTGGAATACCAGTGCCCTCTAGTGGCGGGTTTATTGTGGAAAGCTATTTAACACACAGTATTGTAATGTCTAAATATTATTGCCTTGCCTCTTAAACTTATTGTGAACAGTGTAACATTAATTTCTAACATAACACAATTTCACTTTTTCTTGTGAATCTCTATTTACAGTGCATATAAAGCGGTTCACTTTACAGTAACAACACATATAGGAATGTATTTTTGCATAATCTGAACAAAAATGTTTTACACATTTTACATGTTTCACATTGTGAATCAAAGTTCTGATACAGGGAAGACCTCTTTGTCATGATTTAGTTTCAAAGGCTTTTGGTTATGGCTGTAAAACATGTTTCATGCTTGTAATTCCCTAATGGTCGGATTGAATTCTGAGCTGAGTGGCATCTTGCTTCACCAACGGTTACTCTGGGAAATGACTTCAACATCCATGGTTAGTGGAAGCCTACCACTGGCACCGCCTTCAAGGTAACCGGGTCTGACAGCAGGCGTGTCCGAGAGTCTCCTTGAGCTCTGGTTCAAATCTGCATATAAGGATACATAAAGCAGACTGTGAGCGTAGTCAGATTCATTCCACAACATGCTATCATCATTACAGGGAATGATGAGGAACTCTCACCTGAGATTGCCAACAGCATCTTGCGTCTGGCTCCGAAGGTGGAGACCCCAACTTCTTTGAGGTCTTCCTCAGACAGCGTGAGGAATGTCTGGTAGTCGATCTAGTGGAACAGGGTGCAGCTTGCATTCAATGTAACAATAAGAACCAAACAGCCTGCCACGCGTATAAACAATAGATACACAAAACTATGCTGCTATCATACTTTGCACTCTGTGTCCTCTCAGTGCCCAGGGGGGTACGAGGTGTGCCTACCTCTTGCTCCTCGAACACGGCCGTGTATTTCCCCAGGCCCAGCTGGCTGAGCAGCTCAGGTAAGTCACCTGTGGTTTGGGGGGAGGGGCTTCGTTGGCTGCAGGTCGATGCCCTCCTGCTCAAGGAAATGCCCTCAAAGTAGCTACCGCTGCTCAAGAAGCACTCAGCTAGGTGTCAGAGGTGAAAGAATAGGCAACTGTAGTGCATAAAATAGTAGAGCCTTTTGATAGCCCATTTTGATTGCAGACAGCCCTCAAGTCATTAATGCACTTACTATTACAGTCACAGTCAGAGTTGGTGACTGTCCACACACCCAATTATGAGTAATTAGTAGGCTATACAGTAAGCCTATGTTGTAAGGCATAGGCCTATACGTCTGCTGGTTGTACTGACATAAAGCAAGAACACTCTTTTTCTCGAGTAACCCTGTTGGTTTAATAGCTTACCAGTTTCACTCCCTGAAGTTTACGTCACTCTGTGACGTAGGCCTACAGGCAACACCGAGTTGAAGCTACATAAGCCTTATATTGCATCGAGTTATTGGCGCTGGCTTAGCTCAATGGTTACTTCAACTGGAAAACCTATCTGCAAGTGGGCCGCGGACCACTAAGATCGAACCATGGGCGCTGTCTAGCGTTTTATTTTTCTCCCCATTTTTTGTTGTCCTGTAGCCTTCTGTTAAGTATAGGACTGTATTAACACACGCGATTTCAATACGTTCAGTTTATTGTTTTATTTACATCGACTAGGCTATAGTTTCGGCCGGAACGAATCGTCACACAGTTAGACTAAGTTACTCCAGTTTTGTTCTAAAATAAAATATTAGGCGTAAAAAGGTTAGGTCTACGGACAGAAACTTTAAATGGGAAATAGGGAACTCTATAGGATCTAGGGGGACAAATACATTTCAAGTTAGTAACCCAGCCGTTCTGCAAGGATTTAGGAAAGTTATTATGTTTCTATTATCAGACTGTCAAGATATAACGTTAGTAGTAGGCCGATATGTGCTCTTCGATAAAAAAAGGGTCTAGGTCTATAGCGTATTTTTCTAAAAATTAGACGATATCGAAATGGCTGACATTTTCCACTTCTGCGCTTGTAAAGAATCATACCTAATAATAATTGCTATTGAATATGTGAATATGAACGAGCTCCCGGCTCCAATGTCAGGGGAGAATCCGAGACGCATCACAGAAGTACAGTTTACACAGCTGAGGAGCATGTGGATGAAACCCACTCTCTCCCGTTTTACTTTGTTTTTAATTTAGGAGGATCCAATTTCACTTCCTTGAAAATCACGTCACTCTGTGACTGATGAGCGTATTTTTTAAATCCCCTTATATGTAGGTAAGGACTGTATGTAATATAGGTAGGCTGTCGTTAATACAAACTAATTCGGGAACATTTCAGTTTATTGCTATTATAATCTTAATTTAGAGACATCGACTATAGTTGCAAATGATACAATTTCGTCTCATACTTAGGTTATTGCCCATGTGTCCGCGGGAAGAACATTAACAACTCACTGTTTTTGTCATTACGGCCTCTGTTTGTGGAGGAGGCAAAAGCTGGAAATGAAGAGGCGGGGGACGAGAGGTTGGAGGGGGGCGAAGAGGGTGAGGATGAGGAGGACGAGGTGATAACGGGTGAGGATGTGGAGCCACGCCTATCCCTCCAGTTGTCAGAGTCACTGCCATTGCACATTCTTTCTTTCCCAGTCTGACCAGCCCATGACTTGAGAGAGGCAAGCAAAAAGACAAGAAATAGTGATGGCATTAAGATGTCAGGAGTGTAACGGTCTCTTCCTCTCACAGAACCAACAGTGGCCCCTCAATGCCAGTCATTTTTCCCTTTTCATAAGTGGGCTACCTCTTTGCATTTCTGCCACTGACTGGAGAGTATTTAGAGAGCAACTGTTAAGTAGGCTTAGAAAGTCAAGGAGATTACCCCCAAGCATTCGGCTCGAACAGGAACAGTAGGAGTGCTTGTTGTTGACCACGTGCTTATCATAAGTGCATGAAATTGTTAGATTGCGGTATTAATCAGAGGGCTTCTATTTTTGTGGAAATACTCTTAACAAATATCAAGCCTAGAACAAGTTATAAATGTTAGTTCCACCTCTATGATACTGCGAGGATTATCCTGTATCCATATGTTTGCACTATACCTTTTGCTGGTCATTTATACCTGTTGTTGGCTGGTGCTGTTGCTCAGGTAGGGTTTATAGCTGCGTCGGCTGATGTTCCTCAGTTCCTTGACAGCTTCAGCAGGCATGGACTTAGAAAAGCCCAGGCCACTCCATGTGTCTGTAGGGGTCTGAACTTCTGTCATCACAGGTTTTCTCTGCATGGCTGAAACAACAAACAGACACACACAAAATAAACTAGCAGCATTTTATGAATATGCATACGCAAACAGGTTATGGAACTGCACTTATATTTTAGATAAATTCAGTAAGAATCAGAAAGATTGTGTATTTTAGACAGTGGAACATTGTCGAGGTTTGAGGAAGCAATCTGTTTTAAGAACAAATGCTGTGGTTACTGTCAGCAAGAAGGCAAGGCAAGGCATGAATACACACACACACACTTCCATCAGTGAGTGTGGAAAGTGGTTGCTATGACAACCTGTCTAAGTAGGGTCACAATATTTCACCGCAAATTGGAGCTATGCCAGAACAGTCAAGTTTGAGCTAACTTAACCTTTAGGTGAGATATAAAGTTTTTAATTTAGTTCTTTCTGCACAGGTCATGATCTATCATGATCTGGGTTATGTCAAATTAAATGTTATGATGACCAGCAGCTATTAGTCCATTTTTGTTTATCCTATTGTAAACAATATTACAGTTATACAACACACAGTCCTACAATTGGAAACAAGACAACGACCAACTACAAAAAAAGCTAAACAAACAAAAACAGGCATAAGTTCAAGTGGAGGAATAATCATTTACATTCACGGGCTACTCTTGAGCAGTTTTACTGAAAGAAAATGGCAGGGAGTAACAGTATGTATGGGGTTAACAATCACAGCAGTGATTAGCAGAAGTGCTAACAAATACTGCAGAATAAGTGCTCAATTCGAATGCTTTTAGCAAGACCATGGTCCAAATAGCACCGGAGGTGGTCTACTGTACTGTATATATCCTATGCCTTTCCTTTTGATAGGCTACATTCAGCATGCAGGGCATCAAGTGTAGAATAATGACGACAAAGTGATATGAGCCTCATATACTGTATGTACCCTGTAATTACTAGCATACAGCATGCCTACAAGACTGTGGAAATTAAGACAGATACAATCAGCTCTGATAAAGGACTGACAAATGAACCTGTGATTTTCTTGGCGCACGAATTGCATCCATGTGTGAACGTGTGATGAAAACTCGACAAAGAGTGTAATACCATAAGGATTCGAACTGTTGGGGCATCACTTATGTGAGTTTGTGTGTGTGTGTGTGTGGGTGTGGGTATGTGCGTGCACGCGTGCAGGCACATGTTCATGTCCATGTGTCCAATTCTTATGCTGGCATATGGGTATCTTAATGACTTTGAGGCAGATGGCTCATTCAAGCTGCTAATCCCATAAAGCAACACTGAGGGAATTTTGGACCATTTGGCTGCAGATCCCCATAATATCCCTCATTCCAGATGATAGATGAGGTTGTAGTTTGTGTCTACGTGAGCTTGTATTGTGTATGTGTGTGTGTGTGTGTGTGTGTGTGTGTGTATGCAAAATCTGGGTGTGTGATGTGTTTGGCATCTGCCTAACTCTAGGAATTCAGTTTGTGTGTGTGTGCGTGTGTGTGTGTGTGTGTGTGTTGGGTGGTGGCAGTTATACTCAATTATAACTTTGGCAATGTACAGCCCTGAAACATATCTCCTTCATCATCCTCTAAAGGTGTGCAGCGCTGAAATAGATCCCCTCTATCAAATCCCTGGCTCTGGATCAATGTGTTCCCTCTAACTCCATTTCAGGTCAATTCAACAAAATAAAGTCAGGACATTTAAAGCTAGTACCCTGATTCACTGCATGGAAAGACCTAAGCCTGGCTGCCCCAAACAGTAGCATGGCTCTAAGGCTGAGCATTTGTGTGGCAGAACAAGATAAACACCCTCACAGAATTTATTTTTTTATACATTTGTCTTTGTACAGCCCTTGGGGCCAGAACATAAATAAAACATTTAGTAGCACTAACCTTGGGTAGCCAGATATTTCTTCTTCTCATAGTCATAATCCTACAAACCAGAAACAGGAAATAGAAGTGTTAAATAATTCAAGAAATGGAATTCGCTTCTGGGGACAACGGGGTAAATCTAATATACTGCAGGAACAGACCCAATATGGCACTTGTGCTGTTATGATGACAGTAAACGTGTTAACCCTGCGTGTGGTAACCTTTGAGGGCAAGCGCTGACAAATAATACTGTGTGCAAACAAACAGAAAACTAAATTCTCAGAATTGAATTCGGAAGGTTCGGCAAGGTGACCCCTCAGTGGTTTACGTGACAACGCAAATTATACAAGCTTCTGTGTTCAGTTAGTGTTGTCACTCTACGTCATCTCTGTGGTCTAAAGCCGTCTTATTATTCCTAGGATTCCTTGTAAGGAAATATATACAATTTTGGAATATTATTATCTGTGTTTGTTACATTAAGTGCAACTTATTCTTTCACTTTACAGACTATATACAGTATTTTCACCAAGTACCCTAAGGCAGTGTTAAAGTTTAATCTATGGGCCTTTTTCATAGTGAGCCAGAAGTACCTGTCTAACAAGGCAAATGTTAATTCCATTTCAAAAACATTTTATTTTATTATTTTGACTTCTTTGGTTAAAAACGGAGACAGTAATGATGCAAAAACTGTACACTCAGAAGAACCAATCATAAAGCAGGTGTCAGTTGTTCCGCCCTAACAGGTACCACTGGCAGGAGAGACAGGAGATGGCCACAAAACACCTATGTGTTTGTAAACAGCCTTTAATAGTGATTACCAGACTGATTACCAGACTTTTTCCCGCAAACAAGCCAGACAGGAAGAAATTGCACCTAATGGTATAACACTAAGGGCTCACGGTGAAAAAAGGCCCAATAGAGTACATTAACAAACCATAGTTAGGTAAAGAGATGAACTCTGGTTGAGTCACTTTGAGAGTGCAAAGACGAGAGAGTGTCACATCCTGTTTTTCTTCACCTCTGCCTTGCATGAGCCAGTGAGAACATCGTGTGCCAGCGACATCTCTCTCCTCAGGCTGCTCCTTCTGTCGCTTCGGCATCCCTCCATCTCTCCAATCAGCACTCTGCCACTCAGGAGAAACACATACACTTGCATGTCACATTTAAACAGGGCTAACTGTGAAAGTTGCGAGACTTGAGAACTAATTCACTTTAGCTTATATGGGCAGTGTGTCTATAAAGAAGAACCACTGAAGATCAAACTGCATTCTGGTTGGTTCAAATTTGTGCCAGGTGATGTCACATAAGTCATTTTAAGGGGCCAGTATATTTTTATCTTCCTCTTTGATAGCAGTGTTTCAAAGGCAGGAAGGTGCTATTTCTTTATTTACTGTTTAGACTTGAGTTCCTCTAATTAAACTGTACTGCAAAGATGATTCTGTTCTCATTATACTGAGTTTCACAGGGCTGTGTTGTGACACATTCAGAGAAAGGCCAAGTGTTAATAAGGTCAAGATAAAAGTAATTAACTATGACTTTTCCCAACTGACACAGAGGATTCAAGACAGATGTGGCATGTGTGTGTGTGTGTATGTGTGTCTTTGTGTGTGTGTGTGTGTGTGTGTGTGTGTGTTTATGCTCACTCACCTGTGTGCCAGGGCCTGTCCTGTCGAGTGTCTTCTGCCCTGGTTGAAAACCCGGGTGAGTTCAGGACCCTGGAGACTCCCCCTGCGACCCGTCAGTCCCGCCCGGCTGCTCAGAGCCCCAGCCACCTCTGATGATGTCATCCCCACTAGCCTGTCCTCTGATTGTCCAGATGGGTCCTCGTTCTCAAGAATCTGAAGGGGAAGAGAGAATTCAAAGGTGACTTTTGATTAAACTACACATTCAGATTTATCAACAAACATACACGCACGCATGTTTTGAAATCCTCAAACACGTCAAAACCTTCTCCAAGGGTCTGCTATCTGTGACCTTCAGTCCCGCCCTCCCATCCTCAGTGGGAGGGGCCAGGCCTGGTGGAGGGCAATGGCGGAGCTTGTTCTGACAGTGGGATCCATTCACCACATCTAGAGCGGCTATGGGTGCTGATAGACAAGGCACAGAACGGTAAGGTACACCATACCATGAATAAAATAACAAGAAAGAAAACAAGAACAAAGCAAGAACATTTTCAGTTTGAGACCCCCCCCACACGCACGCACACACACACACACACACACACACACACAGAAATACACACTCAGTCAATAAACACACTCACCCTGCTCAGAGAGGCGGAGCTGTTGCAGCAGCATGCCGAGCCAGTAGTTGGTGAGCCCGGCGCCGGACAGCATGGGGTCAGAGGTCGCCTCGATCACCTTAGCCGTCCCACAGGCGTCCAGGCCGAGGAGCACCCGCCTGGCTTGGTACAGACTGGAGATGTTCCTCTCCAGACCTTTCACCACCACAGACTGATGCACAGAGCCTCACGTTATCATTCAACACAAAACAGGGTCTCACCAAGTCCAAAGGTAATGAAACCGCAATGATGATATGTTCACCACCGAAATCCAAGATTAACTTTTAAATACCGAACGCCTATTCTACTGATTTTAATTCTGCGTCTGATTATTTTGAAGTCTGAAATCATCCATCACAATGTACGGTGTTGATTATAATCAATTTTGTCAGTCTGTCAAACCCACCGGCAGATTAGTATTCAACGTGAGCTACTAAATAAGTACTACCTCTGCTGATGAAGTCTGTCTTGAGACAGGCTAGGTAATGGTTAGGAGGCGTCATTCATTCAAATCTCGCCTTGTGCATTACGATTAAGGTCCGTACAAACTAAAAACAAAAACTTGACCTTGAAGTCTTACCTTGGCTGTCTGTTTGACTTTGGGCTTGACGCTGATGAAGACTCCCAGGTTTCGCATCATCTGATTCAGCTTACGAGGGTCCACCTCCCCGTCCTCGCGCATGTCAAACATCAGACACACGGGGAGGCAGTCCTGTGCATGAAAAGACACACACACGCGCACACACGAAGATACACCTACGATTAGGGGTGACCCCCGAATAGTCGACTATTGGACAATTCGATCTAAGGAGCCTGATTAGACTGTCAATCTCATAGTCGAAGGGTCGAAAAATGTGGTTTTGAAACAAGGATCATTCCATTCTGGCTATATGGGGGTGCTGAATGTCTCATTTATTTATTTCTCCCAATAAACATGATATATAGCCTATTTTGGTATAAATATCAGCCTATTAATGTTGTAAAAAATTGGAAAATAACTTGTGCTTTCAATCAATCTCATTAGTGTGCGTGAATAAATCAGTAGAGGAATCAATCAATAGAGGAACAACTCATTGTGCAGGAGACGGTAAAAGTTTCGATAAAGGCCACAAAGTCTACAGAATTAAGAAAACATATGGTAAAGTATTGCTGCAAACCTATATTAACTATTAACCGTTTTATTAACGGTAACGAGATTCATTAGCATTACAAGGCTTGCTACTAGATCTCTAAGAGTCTGATGCTCGGCCCGCACCTGAACAAGATAGTGACCCTACCATTTGAGATATATTTTATAATCATAATAATAATAACCACACTTCAGCACTGTTGTGCTGTCCGACTACCGCACACCCCATACCACACACACACACACACACACGCACACACTCACACATACCACTGTAATGGTCCACAAAACAGAGTATTGGATCTTTAATACAGGCTGCGTTAAAGTGAAACCTAGCAGTCCCATATATCCATCCCTCTCCTACCATGAGCTGCTGCCTTGCCAGACACACTCCATCCGGGCTGCCCTGGATGAGCAGTGAGGGGGGGCTTTGTGGGGCGCTGAGGTCGGGCAGGATGATCTGGGTTTGGGTCTGGTGCATGACGCCCATGAAGTGAGCTCCGTTCTGCCCTAGCAGGAAGAGGTGCTGCTGAGAGGTCACGTCCAGCTGACTGGTAACCACGGTAACCCCTGCTGCCTGACCTGCAACCTCGGCCCCCAGCAGCAACTCTGTTAGAATGCACACCGCCTTCTGCAAGCAGAGAGGTATGAATGAAGGATACCATGTTATGTGTAATTGTAAATATGTATAATTATGTGTACTACTGTATATCTAAATGTGAACTGTAAATAGGTCTAACCTTGACAGCAGCAGCATTGCCCTGCAGGCCACGCACGGTACAGCAGCTAGCGTAGAAGGGCGTGTGGGCCTGGGCCTGGGGCTGGGGTGGCAGGGCCCGGAAGCTCACACTGACCCCTAAAGCCTGCGCCACCTGCTGGATGAGAGGGGAGCCTGCATCAGGCACAGCCTGGGGCACGGTGCTGACCGGGAGGTCAAAGGTCAGGGCTAAAGGCTGCAGATCCTAGAGGAGAAAGAACAGGGCGAAGACAGAGGAGAAAAGGGGGGCCGGGGGGGGGATATGAGAGAGGGATATGAGAGAGGGAATGGAGATGTTGAAAATGTTCTCCAATATCCTTTTTTTGTCTTTTGACATCAATGATCAATTATTTTATTATCGTTTCACAAAGATATATCTAGATGTTAACTGCTTACTCTTATTCGTCTTCTCGCAGCCTCCACTCCTTCAACCGGGCCAGCAATAGAGACCTGCACACATGGGGAAAAGATTAAAAATGAATACTGTTATTATACAATCATGCCAATTACATGGTTGAAAAGATTGACTCTAGACTACGCGCAGATACTAGTAAATCTTTGGTTCTCACTTTAAATCTAACGAATCGCATTCCACGTCACAGAACGATAATGTCACGTCGTTCATCTGTTTCAATGGATCTGATTGGCAGACTAGGGATCAAAATATCGGAACCAATTAAAACACTGAGCATTACTGAACAATGGCCATAGATATGGTGCATACAGCTAGCTGTACCATGCCGTATAGCCATCAGTGTTAGCCTTGCTACTTTTACTGGGGAAGGAAGATAATTCGGTCATATTTCTTATCTGTTTGCACTTTATTTATTCCCTTGGTGACAGATAGTTACCTGGTTGCTTTTCTCGCTGGTTGCATTGTGGCGATTAGAGTCTGGGAAGTGGATGTGACAGGATGTGACCTCCATGACCTTTTTGATGTTCCCGCCCCCTTTTCCGATGACGTGGGAGTGCTCCGTGTGGGCCACGTCGATCTTTAGTGTCACTTTGTTCACCTGGCACAACACAATGTATATAACAGAAAACACATGCAATACGATGCAATGAGATACAATACGATACAATACGATGCAATAAAATATAATGCGATAAGATAATTACAGAAGCAGAGATTGTAATCACCTCCAAACAGTTCCTTAGTACACTAATACACAAACGTGGTTGTATTTGTAAACTGACAAAAAGACATCAGCTCACGCACCTTGGTTTCTAGGACTTCTAGAATCTTCTTTTTAGCTTTCATAACATTTTCTCTCCTCCCCTCCACCTTCACATGAGGGTCTAGATTAAAAAGAGGGCTCCATTATTCACCTTATAGTCTT
The DNA here is from genome assembly GCA_027575585.1 of Percopsis omiscomaycus. Taxonomy (NCBI): domain Eukaryota; kingdom Metazoa; phylum Chordata; class Actinopteri; order Percopsiformes; family Percopsidae; genus Percopsis; species Percopsis omiscomaycus. The sequence continues at coordinate 2,775 of JAODLI010032212.1, read as the reverse complement.
CGCATTTTTTGACATTCTGTCTTATATCTATATTTTAATTAGAATATAAAGGGTATAATTTTACATAATAAACCTGAACAGCAAATCCTTCTCACCTTCTAAAAAACGAATATGTTACAATATTTATGTTTAAATATCTTTCTTCTGGTGTGTGTGTGTGTGTGTGTGTGTGTGTGTGTGTGTGTGTGTGTGTGTGTGTGTGTGTGATTATGTGTGAGAGAGAGAGATTTTGGCACCTTTCTTTGATTTGGCACCTATCTTCAGTTTGGATGGCCATTTCACCTGAGTGTCGGTTTCTCTCATCACCTGTCGAACCACAAAGAATGGGAGAGAGTGCGAGAAAGGAATGAAACAGTGGAAATGAGAAAGAGGGCTGACACCTGCCGTTACATTCCAAAGCAATACACGCGCACACTAACGACCGGAGCATGCACCTACACACAAAAGCAGGTCTTCTCTCTGCAAAATACAAAGGCCTATTTGCATTTCAAAGACCGCAATCATCAGCTCCACAACAACAACAAACCATGAGTGCAAGAGCAGGGAATATGCTTTTAAAGTTCAAGCAGAACTTTAATGGATGCATAAGGTGTGCTTTAACAACAGGAGATATTTCATAATCAGAGAGCTTCTTAATTGTTCTATTTTCTGAATAACAGCTGAATAACAGCTCTAAAAGCAGTTTCAACAGTTTTTTTGCGCGCAGCACAACTTACTCTCTCAAAGAACTCCTCGCCTGTCAGGGCATCTCCTTGCTTTGGGCCTGAAAGACAATTTGGGGTTCCTGTTATATAGGCTTTGATAGCATTTATGCTTATTGGATATGTGATAATGCTTTAGAGAGAGAGATGCAGAAGAATAGGATACATGTTTGTTGCATAAATATAAACAAGAATCTTCCGCTTTTGGTTGGTGCTACAGTATTTGTCAGCAGAGCAGCATTACAATGTGTCTGTAAAAGTCAAAGTCACATCTGTGCAGGCTCAATATTTAAACAGGGACTGGGAACAGATTTGCATAGTATAAAGCGCAAATTAGCTTAAGAACGTAAACACTTTTAAAAGGCCATTGCTTCATGCTAACATTTACAGGGTCCAGGGGGAGACCCAGGAACGCCCCCCTCCTGCCCGCCCCATCACTACGGGTTACGCTGGCCAGAGCTAAGGAATGGGAAGAGAACAGTATGGGGCAGAAAGAGAATGGTGGGGTGGAGAGGGGGGCTACAAATTAACCTAGAGACAGCTTTACACATCAGTGGTATTTTGCTGACGTAAAAAGACCTCCTACTCAGCCAAAACTCAAACAACAACTGCAAAAACACAAAACACCCAGGAATGTGTAAAAAATATCCTTGTGCAATCAATCTTCCACAAGCCCTCATATAAAAATCATTAGTCTATCTGCTAAAAACTAGTCTGAAAAAAGTACAAGCAGACAAGTTGAGAATCCAAATGAAATGATTTAGTCATAGGTTATTTATAGTCATAAACACACATGCAAGCTCAGCCACACACACAAAAAAAACTATTTGCAAAAATTGATTTTATATCAGGAGCCTGGATGATGAGAAATATACAAATACTGCCCTCTCTACTACTCCCCCCACATACATGGGGGGAGTTATTTGTCACAAAGCTGCGAGCAGCGATAACCAACACAAAAAGACGCCTCTGATTTCCTGACAGGAACGATAATAACGTAAACAGTTCTGAATCCATAAGCCGCTGCAGGTCATAAATCACCGCGATACAACGACGAGAGATTAGCAGGTGGCAGTTATATTGATGGGGACAACATAGCACAGAGCCACCTGGAAACATAAAGATGGCACACAGCCAGGTAGATACTGTGCTGTAGCAAGAGCCGTGAGAAGCCACCAGGAGACTGTGATAGCATCAGACACAATAACATTCTGGTGCTGAATGTTAACTACAGAATGTGTTATGAAAAAGTCATGAGAAAGAACGATACTTGAGTTTACAACCATTTGACAAGTTAAAAGAAGCCATCCAGGTGAGTACAGGTGAGACCTGAATTTCATTAGGACAGTTGTGACCTATGAACCACTTCCAACACTGGTCAAACTTATAACATAAAGAATATAACTAACCATGAACACCATTATAAACTAGACAAAGTATACCAAATTACTACTAATACTATTATACTACTGTTAATAATAACAATAACAACAATAATAATAAGTATTATTTCAGAATCTTCACATCATTAGTCAAGCCCCACTTTGAGGAGCATCCAGATTTGGAGCTGTTTTGGTCCACTCACCATACAGCATTCTTTCCAGTTTCTTCCGGTCAATGCGGAACCTCTCCTCGACCCACTCCAGGTCGGACGTCGGCCCATCCGCATGCCCCTTCCCTGGCCCTAAACCTTTGTCTTCCTCCTCTTCCTCCTCTTCCTCCTCTTCCTCCTCTTCCTCCTCCTCCTCCTCCCCCTGTTCCTCTCTGTCCTGCGGTGGCAGGGCTTCAGGCTGGTTCTGGGTCTGGCTGGGCTCTGGGTTCTGGCTGGGCTCTGAGCTGGGTTCTAAGCTTGTGTCAGGGTCAGGCTGCTGCGGTGCTGCCGAGGCCCGGACCGGAGCGCTCTCCTCAGTGGTGCTGGCCATGGCAGGACTGAGCCCTCGTCACAGTGTGAGTGTGTGTGTGTATGTGTGTGTGTATGTGTGTGTGGCCAAGGAGACTGGGGGAGAAACACTCCTTCTGCCCTTTCTTTATACCCCCCCCCCCAAAGTTAGTTGGCTACTTAAATCTGTTTCTC
>JAODLI010032201.1:0-19472 GCA_027575585.1 Percopsis omiscomaycus | reverse complement strand
AGACCCATGTGAACACAACATGCTTCAAAGCACTGCAGTGCAGCCAGCAGCACCTGGCCACGGTACACTTCACTAGAAGAACACAAGACATGGAAGCACTACAGTATAGGGCTCAGTCCAACCCAACAGAGCTGTTGAGAACTCCTGTATGTCTCTTCTGCTTTGGACCTTTTAGATCATTCTTTAGAACAGAGGCCGACAGCAACCATGCCAGGCTCAGATAGTGGGTGTGTGTGCCGGTGATGAGGGCTTGGTTTACGCTACTTGATGTTTTATGAGTGCAACTGTGTAGGAACAAGACACATACAATAAAATGGCATGACAAGATCCTGTCTGTCAGTGAGGAGCAACGCTACTGGTAATAAGGTATAACACAAATCTCTGGTGTCTGCTGAAGACAAAAAAGGAAAGTAATGGCTTCTTCCTAAATGCAAGAACAACAATGTCAATGTCCCTCTCAAATACTGTCTGAAACATTCCTGGTATCCACTTTTTAAATTACGTGTTGTTGGAGGGAAAACGTTAATGATGAACGATGATTGTTTGAATGATGATTGTTTGAATATGGGCCTTTTTCACAGTGACCTAAAAGTGCTTCCATAAGTAGGTAAACGTTCTTGTCTAGCCGGTGTACAAGGGAAAATGTTAAAGCCATTTCCATTCATATTTACCCGCCTAAATAGAAAATGGAGATGTGGTTATAGTCAAATGTCATGCATAAACAATACCGAGCAGGAGCATGGAGCAGACTCCCGCAGACTCTCTCAAGCTAGTGACAATAATGTAGAGAAAGTCAATATAGCAACCACTGAAACTGAAATATATTGTGTCAATTATGTTTTAGTAAAATCATTTTCTGTATGCTGTGTAGATAAGCAGCCCTGCCCATCTAGCCTGTAGTGGTAGGAATTTAAAATCTTTTTACTGACTCAGACTAATCTTTTTTTCAAGTCATTCATTTCGTTCATTTTAGGTTAGTGCGGCGCTGTAGCTCTTGTGGGCGATGTAAAAAAAGAGTGCATGGCTACATGTCAGCCTATACAACTGTCACGTGACAAAGACACCTACCCAAAGACTAGTTATGAGTCATGAACTAATAATTTCTGTTTCCTGTGCATAGCCCACTGTCCTGTTGTTGAGCCTATAGACTAGAACTGTCACATGACAAATGGGCGAAAGACACAAACCCGAAGACCCATGGTTATGAGCCGTGAACTAATCATATATTTTTCCTGTAGCCTACTGACTGAGCCTATACAGCTGCCATGCGACGAGTGAACGTAAGTCCAAGTCCAAGACCATTCACGCATGTGTGAAAAGGAACTAATAAGTCACTGAGACAACTCATTACTCCCGGTCATATAAATGATTAGTTCAAAAAGAATGAAACGTTCACGAGCAACACAACACTACTAGCCTGTTGTTTAGCAACTAGCAAAGCCTTTTGATGGTGGTGTACTGTTTTACAGTTAAGAGGTTGTATTTGAGTATAAATATTACTATGTTAATTCAGTCCTATCTTTATAAGTATATATTTATATTTTGAGAACAGCATTGTAATGTGCCTGTTTAATTTATAAGCTATATTTTCATTCTATTCAGTATTCTTTATTTTTAGTCTTCAATAAACCTAGAGCTAGAAGGCTATTTCCTGACTCTCGTTTCATCCATGATAGGAGTTTGGCTGGAAGTCAAATTCTGATAGATTAGATAAACATTAAGGAGGACAGTACACTATATACTACATACTATATATACAGATTATATATATAAAGTATATATATGATATTTCATATGTAAGCTCTGAAGACAAAAACAAGAGTGAAAAAATGCATATCTAAAACTTGAATCTAGTATAACAGAAAACAATTCCATATAATAGCCCAAGGCACAAAGAAAATGGCATAGAGTATTAAGCATTCATTTCACAGTTGATATTCCAGACAACCTATAGTCCACCAACAAAGACTAAAGAACTATTGTACTGCTAGAGAGAGCCTTTATGGTCTTCGCTGTTCATCTAAATGTATTAGAGTTATGCATAACCTCTACTCTGTAATGGATTCACTGATACGGTATGTACTTGGACTGAGAAGGAATACTTCAAATTCAAATATCAACATCTTCTGTTAAATCTCACTCGTGATGTATAACATATTTTATCAATGGTGGCACATTTACCGTTGCATATCATTAGTCTTACTCTATGCAATTCGGCTTTGATTCATACCCTCCATCAATTCAGAATTGAAGGCTTATTCGCCATCCCTCTATAAAAATGACATCCATTCTACTCCAGGGCTAGTTAAATGCAAAAGTAGAATAAGAAACTTCAGCAGTAGGTGGCATTCACCCTATTAACTTAACTTTCACAAAAAGTTCACTCTCCCTGTGTTGGGTCAGTGCAGCACTGGCTTCCTCTTAGCATTTAGAGAGCAGCTGTCGCTATTTTTCTTTGGAAGTTAGAAGAGAAAAGCCACTAAGTAATTTTCCCTCCTGACCTTTGTCAGAAAGGGGTCACTGGCGGGGCAGGAGTCTCTCCAGAGGCTTTCAGCTCTTGACTACTGAGCTGATGTCAGCCCTGTCAACAACCCTGACATGGACCAGTCATGTTTCACCTTCCACACCCCAGGATCATTAGACATAATTAACAAAGATGGGGACTTAATGTGTATAAATAAGAAGAGGATTAGGGTTGATGGACAGATAGAAGGTAGCTAAAACAGCCATTCTCTACATACGGTTACTTTGAACGTGAGAGGAATTCAAATATTACTGTAGCAACGTGAGGAAATTGGACACAAATGCGACACCAAACATAAATTCCAGGTGTTTTAATTAAAGTCTGTTAGGCAAGACGCAGGTCAATACAGGCAGTGGTCAGGCATTTTGCAAACAACAATCCAGTCCTACAAGCAAAAGGCAAATACCGAACACCTGTAACAGGTTACAAACACAGGTAGTAGTGGTAGGAAACAGGTGCAACGATTCTCCCGCTGCGACTGGTAGACATCAGCAGCGGGGTGTGGCTAGAGACTGTTGGCGGGAGCGCTCCCAGGCTTGACATTTACAAATGATTACAAAATATTCACAAAATGTAGAATGTGCTAACTGCAAAACTGTCATAGTGAGATAATGATATCCACAGAGAGTTCTGGCTCACAGCTGACATATAAACAATAGTGCAAACAATCACAGACAATCCTTCTGTTGTGTAGTGGAAGCTTGAAATTATGACCGAGACCGATGTAGTTCAAACGGAACATTTTACTGAACAGTATACTGCAGCTTTACAAAGAAATTGTATTAGACAAAAACGTATTCCTCTGTCGCAGTTCACGACAATACCGAAGTTAGAAACATGCACTCTCCGCAGTTACTTCCTAGCACGTCAAAATAAAAGCATTTCCTGTTAACATATTTCGTAGCAATACTGAATGAATTACCATTAACAGATATCTCACCTATTTATTGTACATAGTGTAAATAGTATGTGTGGGAGTGGGGGCGTGGTTTAGCGCTGTCTGTGTGTGGAAGGAGTGGGGAGGGGTGGTTCACGGGGCTGGGAGACAGGTGAGAATAATCATTAATCACCTGTCTCTCTGTTTTTAAGCGGTAAGATGGTCGGCAAGGGAGACCGACCTGGGAAAAGCACGCTGACTCCCATGCCCAGACGATATCCAGGCAGTGTTAAGACCTGGGAAAAATACCTCAACGCAACAGGCAGTGTTTAAGTCCTGTGTGCGCAGACAAGTACAGAAATAAAAGCTGTGCAGAGCAGCCTAACCGTGTGGACAGTGTTTGTATGCCACAGTACGTTTTTAGCATTCCCAACTATTTAATCTCAACAACATGAATTTAAGAATTTTTGTTATTTTTAAACTAACAATTCACTACACCTTCTTTCTCACCACCCTACCTACATAGACCTCCCACAGGTACACACAGTGAGTGATTAGTCTACTAAAGGCAGGTGCGGTGCTCGGGTGCGTTGGGAGAAACGGTCAGTAAGACCATAGCATGCTTCAGCGTATGCAGTCTGCGTACGGTGCACATATTTTCATGTTGGCGTGGCCGCGTTTATGGACTCATGCGCACCACGACCTCACTTCTTTAAAATGATGCTCTCTTTCCACCTGGTCAGCAGTTATAAAATGTTCTTCAGTCACTCCCACTCCCCCTACGCTGCCTATTCCCACATAATGGATCGGCATATTGCTACGCGTTCATTTTTCACACATGCGCGGCCACAAAGTTTTGGCGACACGCGCGTACCGCATGCGTGACAAAATTAGCGTTTTGACGCACAGTACGCGTCAAGCGCGGACCGCGTACGCATGCCATATACACCGGCAAGGATAGACGGGATGGGGGCATGGACAGGAGGGGGGCGTGCCGCCTGTCTGCACAGCTCCAGACGTTACAGTGTGTCACTGTTTGCTCACAAACACAGAAAGAAATCCTTAAATACAATATTTGTATTGTGGTTTTATTATATTTAAGGATTTTCATGAAATACATTTGCCACCAGTCAGGGCAGAAACAACTCCTTTGTTAATGAAATAATAACAGCAGGATTCAAGAAGAGAGTCATTAGAGCCATTAGAGACATCAATATCATGATCAAGATGAGATGATGAATTCATGTGAGAATCAGAAACATGGTGTAACAGTCCCCTGAGACATGACGTGAGAAACATGTAGCTAATAGCTACATCATTATCCCATAACACTGTCAAATGGTCACATCAATATGATGCTCAACAACTGCTGAGCCATCGTATACCTTATAACAAAACTGCCGAAATAGCCTTAGGTTAACATTAATAGTTTCTATTTAGCTTCTGCTTAAATCTTGCTCCGTTAATTTATTCCTTTTAAGTTTCAGACTTTATTTATTGTCCATATTCTGCACAGTAATAGGTTGGTACAGTACTGTGATGGCTAGAAACACTCTTACACTCTCTTAGAAGAGAACAACTTGTTCTTTCAGAAGGAAACATTGTCAATCTATGGACACATCCACACAGTGAATGGAGGTGCTGATATTACTCCACTGAATCGCTGGGCGCATAAAGTTTCTTCTGTCTTCAGTTGCATTTAGACATTTACGCTACATTTAGGGTTATGATTAGGGTTATGGTTGTCACCGAAGGTGAATAAAACACATTTCCCTCTATGAGGTTCCTCTTGCGCCAATTATGTGTGTGTACCACACAGCCAAGGAGTCAGGAAAGTTGACAATCTACTAGAACCACTACTTTTTTAACCTGCTCAAGATGCACAGGGATATACAGATGCACCATGTATACCCATGTATAAGACAAAGGGGTTGTACTATATCACAGAGATCACAAAATTACAGATAACGGCCAATCACTTAACTGGTCCTTAAGTTTACCAATCTCTCAAATTTAGCATTTAGCAACAGCTGGTTTAGAATACAGATTCCACCTTGTATAGAGTTGGTTTAAAGTTTAAGTTATATCTTAACTTTATGTTGGGACTAACTCAGATATTGTAATCAGAATATACTCAGTTCTCAGTTACAAGACATTGCAATGAACAATTAATTATTTAGGAATGAGGGATATGTCAATCAAACAGGGTATGTATCTATGAGCAGTGTTTGCCTGTTTATTAGTCAGACTGCATTTTCTCTTTGAATTTCAATGTGTGTTTTAGGCAAATTTAATGGATGACTGAATCAGAATATTACCCAGTAGCTATACTAATTTAAATTATTATAATTATCGATGACATTCCCATGATAAGAATATTAGCTAAAACATTACATTTATTCATTCACATTCATTATGCATAGTTGTCAACACACAGAAAATATGGCAAGCCCGGACACGGGGACAACTGGCAGCTAGAGACCTTGACAACTCAAATCTGAGTATTTAATATACAGGTTCATTGCAAGCAGTTAGAAAGAACCAACTGTCTATGCATTTCAAACATACTATATGCCATAGCACTCATCTATATAGATCTGCAAATACTACACAACACAGGAAGGGACTAAGTGGATTTAGATTCCTGCTCCTAAAAATATATCAAATGGATTGTTTCAGCACTTCAACTGTCAGCTGTAGTCTTGGTTCCTGGTTGAATGTGGCGGCAAGGTGAACAAGACTTTTGTGGAATTTCAAAAAAGAGAATAAGAAGTTTAACATTTGACAGTAGAATGAATGATGTGGATATATTGGGCTGAGAAGTTTAAACGTACCACTCTCCCTGTGTGAGACAGAAAAAGTCAGTATAGCGGATGTAGAAAATGCAGTTGATGCTTGATATTCCAAAGGGGTATGCATTTATTTATTAAACCAGGTTAGAGAACCTCTCATCAGACTGAAAAAGACATCAGTCCTCCAAGGTGAAAGCCCGGTGGAAGATAACACGTATCGCAGAAGAGAAATGGGTATTTTATGTGGCCTGACTGCTGAGAGTCTCCTCTCTGTTGGTGAAAGACAATAACCTGAAGCCTTTCCATTTTAGTCACACTTGTAGTGTATTGTGGATAAACCCTGCACATTGTTACATTAATTTAAGGTCTTTCGATTGCCTTTATAGCACCACCCAGGTTTATCATTCTGGGAGACTAATTATGAATTATTAATACATCATATTTTATACTAAATCTGATCAATGTTTGTGATCAATCAATAATCAATAAAGGTTAGGAATTCTTGTCACGTATTTGACCGTGTTCTGTGATACAGAAACAACAGCGTAGATGACTTTAAATCTAACGTGAGCCTAGAGCAGAGTGCTAGTATCACTCCTCTTGGTATGAGAGATAGGAGGGTAGAACTCCTCCCGGCTTAGCTCACTGGGGCAAAGTGAGAGGTCACAGGACATCCAGAAGAGCCTGGTTCCAGAGTCTCCACCGAGTTGGTTTTAGATAGTGTCCAAATTGCGTTGTTGTTCGTTAATTGGAATTAGGGGTTTGGACCCTCATGTTGGGTCAAAACTTCATATTGAGTTCCTGTTCCTGTGGTTGGGAGTTTACTAGTGCAAGGTATTGAAATGGTTCTGTCTTGACAGAGACACGAACCAGGGCTTTCCCTAGGCTCAGAGAGAGAGAGGGAGAGGAAGGGCGAGTGCGAGTGCTGGACTAAAGGTCACCTCTGCGGCCTTGGCCCGCTACACATGACACACACACCTGCATTTACACACTGATGAATACAGGATTTGTACTGTCACAGATACGTTTAGTCACTGGAAGGACAAAAAAAGCATTGTTTATACACAATAGATAATTTAATATTAACGAAACAATTCATTGTAGACCGAATGGCTCTTAATACCAATTATTATTAAGCAAAGAACCTTTATAATCCCATAATTCCAAATGTCAATCTGCTCTACTTCTCTCATTGCAGTCGAACTTGTCTGTGAAAACCCCGAAATTAGCAGAATAATGGAAATGGAATATTCAGAGCAGTCAGTGTATCTAAATAGTGGATATCTGATGACGTCTGGGGGGTGAATAGAAGTGTAAATGCTTTAAATATGTATAATCCTCCAAAGCCCTGGACGACAGAGATAACCCCCACCCAGGCTGACTGAAGCTTATGAAACATGGACTGAACAAAGACTAACATTCATAGATAATGAATGGCTGTAAGCTGTTTAAAATATTAGAATGAAAAAGGCAAATTATAGTTAAATGAAGGGAGAAAAATAAGTTATATGTATAGATTTCTTTAAATGTTCGAAGTCATATTTCTGTAGTTATAAAGTTGATAGTAAACTGATTATAGTCAATTATACACTGATTAACAAAAAAAGTTAAACTGCTGCTTAATGCCAGATACACTTGTACTGGAGGACCGAGGGCCCCATTTCTACCCCTGTCATGATGCAATACAATGGTCAAAAGATCTTTAATGTGCTCCAGCTCCACTCTTCAGAAAACGACTGCATGTCACCGTCATATAAACCAAAGGGATGCAATCTTATCCAGAGAACACTCTGTAGACAGCCAACTCTACATTGGAACTAACACAGTTGGTACACCTGGATTAGCTAGGTTACATTCAAACTGACCTACATTCCAACTGAAGTACAACTGGTCCTGCAACAGGCTGCGGATAATGATCTGGAGGATGTGTTTCCTCCCTGGTGGAGGTTTTACCACTGAACTGTTATTCAGTAATTCTACAGTACTTCAACAATAAAGCCCGATGTGAAAGGAACATCTTTCCTACTATCGTCCTCTTTCATCTGCCCGTCATCCTAATTGCTTAAATTAATCAAGGTAATAGTATGTATTGATGTAAGTCATTTTGACTGTTTGTTTAATGAAAACACTTCATCCATCCATATTCATTCATTCATCTGTTTTTTTTCTTACATCTCAGCATATTTCTTCTTCCATTTTATTGTTTCATGATCTGAGCGATAAGCTAAATATATTCAGGTTCCTCTTAGCAGGTTTGTGAGAGAACTATGTTTCTGGTCACACATTTTATTGATGCCGATTACAATCTGGATAGGAACATGTTGTACCCGCATTGGCTTACAGGGGCTTCAGCGCAAGGCCTACGAAGATCAGGGGCCTATCACAAGCCAATATATTTTTAAATCACATTGTTTTGTAATTTGTCAAATTTTCTGTCCATCACTTTACATACATGTTTGTGGTTGATGATTGATCCGATTTACAAGTGACTCAAGTGGCCGCACGTGGAACAGACACAACATAACCGGTTATCAGAATGTAGAGTAATATTTATTTGTGTCAAGTGAAGATAGAGCACGAGCTAGAGACATAGGCGTAGGAGCCATTATAAATGGCAACATACCCCCCTCCCCACCCCATACACAGGTTTTGTCCCCCGCACTATAATTATATTTCGCATTGCCTGCCTGTCTCCGTGTGGTTGGCTCGCTCTACTTTGTCTTTTGCACCTTGAGAGAACTGTCAGTTTCTGTCACTGCAAGCTAACGAGCAAAACCTGTTATGGATTTTCAGAGAGGTGGCTACGCTTACGCAATGAAAGCGGAATAGATTCATTTGGAGATGTGACTCGTCTCTGTCCTGACATGATTGATCCATCTAGGGCGGTTATCGACAGGCTTGTCACAAGCTAACCTTTTTACCACTTTCTCTTTGAGGTATGAAATTGATGATTGTTTCCGGATTGATCGACAATTTTGTTGTAGAAATAAACAATTTATTTGTTCGGTAACATTAGTCAAAATGTTCACACAGACATGAGTATCCTCCGTTTTGTTTAAGAGGAAGAGGACAACCACACTAATTAGCAGGCCTACATTCTGTAGTCTCCAGAAATTGCATTGAAGTGCTTTATTTAAAAAGAAATCTTTGCGGGGGAGCATGCCGCTAAACCCCCCCCCCCACCACCCCCTAGCAGTTCAGTGCCCCTCCCCCCTATGTTCTGTGAAATGTTGTTGTGTATATGCTGTTATTATTGGTGTTTCGACAGACTTATTTTTATTTGGTAAACTACGTGGAATCAAAGTTTCATGCATCTTGGATATATAATTATCTAGTCTATTCTTGCTTTTTTTTTTTTTTACCTGTTTCATCATCCGTCACAGTACATGTGTGGTTGTTTTGAAAAGTGGTTAGACTGACTTTTGTGTTTAAGGTCACTAGTAGGCCTTCATTTGGTCATCTGTTAATATAAATATTGTGTGGTTTCTGGCTCAGAGGGACAAGATATGGCCATCTATGATGGTGTTTACAACTATCGAAATATAATAAAGATTGCTTGCTGTTAAGACACATTCTTCAATCACAGACTAAACCATGAAAGAAATGTACTTGTAATGTATGTTACTTTTTTGTTTCCATTACACAGTCCACTGACTTAAGCCATCTGGTTACTTCCAACACTCCAGTCCTTTCATTTCCCATGGTGGTGGTAAAGGTGGAAGAGAAGTGCTTAGCTCTTAGAAATATGGCTCCCTGCTGGACCATAATAACAGCCATCTTTACACTGCTGAATAAATTTTTGACTGCTCTGTTAGCATGATAAAGGTGAACAGTTTAAACTAATAATACCATCCTTTTAAATTAATTAAATCTCTGAAGACGTGTGGAAAATGCTTCTAATTTATTTATATTGTTTTTTGAGTGCACTAACAGCTAATACCTAATTAGATTCCACCTGGTTATATATTAGGAAGAAAAGTAAATAGGACATTAAAACAAATTTTGACTTTGTTAAAAAACATTCTAGAAATAGTGGAATTGATCTTCCCTATGTGATCTCACATCGGAGTTTACTAGTTTTCCAGCTGTTTCAACAGATTGTCCAGGTGCTGATAATTTCCTTATCCCTCCTCCGCTATCTGGCAGAACCAAGACGTGTTTCATCAACAGGTCTCTGAAAGGCTGACACCAATATCCCACAAGAGGAATTATATTCCTTACTCCTCAAACAACAGAGAGACTTCATTCCAATTCTGCCCCCCCCCCCAATGAACTGAATAACACGAGCAGGGCAGCACAACCTTTACACGCATCTCACTTTTTCACGTCCCATCCCTCGATAGTTTCCTTTGTAGTAGGCAGCAGAGGTGACCTTTAGTCTACAAGAAAAGCACTCACCCCTTCTCTCTGCCTCTTGAGCCTAGAGGGACACTTTAGTGTGTTACTATAGGATGCTTAAAGGTACACTCACTTTATACATAGAGATAATTTGGGTAATCATATATTAGGCCCTACTGTGCTTTTTACATGGCCTATTAGTTGTTGTTTGTTGGTGTACCTCTGAAGGTAATGATTGCATTTGAATGTTGAAAGTTGATGTGGTAACAGCTGTTGCACCTGGATAAAATAAATTAAGTAGAGATAAAGTATAGATTAACCAGGATAGATACATTTTGATTACAAAACAAAGGGATGAAGGCGTGAAGAGTCTTTCCCACCTCAGCAAAAGGATACACCTCCATGGTCCACCCTAAAAAGCCCCTTTGTCACAATTCATTAAAACCGAAAAAATTTCTTCGCAAAATAACATTATTTAAATCCGTTCATGAATATGTATAGGGAGGTGTGAGGTGTGGAAGAATGGGGGAATTCCACTTCTGCCTTACACATGGAAATAATTATAACATATCATATTATGCAATATATGAATTGTGAGAAGCATGAAGAAAGAAGCTGCCAGTTAAGAGCTAAATTATACATTACAATCTCAATTTAACAGACTGTGATTACAATCAACGGCCCTTCCATTATTCCGTAATCCAATCAGAGTGGATTGAATAATTATAACAATTGTGTTAGAGGCGGTTCTATTGCATCATATCCTCATTAATTTCACCATGGAGATTTCCAGGCACAGCTGTCACCATGGCGATGAGAGGCGTGTTTGTGTGTATGTGTTTGTTTGACTGGGAGCTAAGTGGAACACACCTACTTCCTCCTCCCAGCATCAACCATCCAGACACAGATAGAGTATCTACTCATTATTGCCACTGGCAATTTTCCTTGATGTTTGCAAACACAAATGCAGTGTGACATCACTCAGTGAAGCCACTGAATCAGTCCATTTGGCAGTGTTACTTCCTAAAAGGTTTGGAGAGGAAAATGCTGTACTTAGTGGATGGATCCTCATCTGGACGAGAGGAAACACTGAGCTGATGTCCGGATAAACATAGGAGATAGATTGGTAGATAGATAGATAGTGTAAATCCCACACAAGAGACTTTTACGGCTTTGGCCACAAAGGTCTTCGAACACCCACCTTCAGACATGTGATTAAATCTCAGAGGCTTTGCTACTGGGAAGATCAATATTCCTCTAATAACCTTCTTCGTTCACTTCCAGGGTGCCAGAGAATTATCAGAGCAGTTTACTAAATGATCACTGATCACAGTTAAGGTTTTTAAAGCCACTCCTGAGCCAAAAGACAGTTTAAGATACCTTTCTCATCTCATCTCACAACAGCACTGTCCCTCTAGCCAGACTCACCTATGGGACTGAGTCCACAGAGGCGGCTGGTCAAATTAAAGCTTCCATCATTGTCTGTGTAGCCCTGTATCTTCCCTCTGGGACAGATTACTGCTCTTCCCTCGCTGGCTGTTCCCATCCTGGCCTCTCCTGTAGGGGCAGGTCGCTCTTTGTCATTGGTCATGGCCTGTTGGTTGGTTTAAGGGTGGAACTAATAGCTCTCTTTAAACAGTAGGAGCAGAATACACAATATATAATACAGCATAAATAGCTCAGACATATGAAGGCGGAACCACCTGTGGAGGTATAGTAAACGTCAATTCACAATCTTTTATCGCTTCACATCTCGCCTGTTGCTAAAACAAATCCTCCAGGCTACTGCTGCCGCTGAAGAATGACCTGCTGTATGTCTGACAGTAGGTGCGTTTGTATTTCACATTAGCACTACTACTGCCAACTTCCATTCCTCCATTGTAAACACCCTCTCTCCCTCCTACATTCCCTCTCTCTACCTCACTTCCTCCATTAGAGTTGACAGCTCTAATCAGGTGATGTTCTGCTTGACTAGTCTCCTGTGAGAATCAATGGCTACCGTTCATTAAATGGCAGGGCCTGGAGGCTAATGGCTTTAGTGGGTTTGTGGACCAGAGGGCACTGGCTTAGGTCAGAGTCAGATGGCAAATATAAGTGACCCCCCCCCCCGTGAGAAAAGGAAGGGGTGTCGTAACAGAGATGGAATTGTAGCACACATTTCCTCCCGAAAGCCATCCTACTAGAAAGCACCTTCTCTCAACCTCCTCTGATTCCTGAAATAAAAGCTGCAAACAAGACAAAGGAACATTCTGTTCCGATCGGCATCTGGGTTTTAATCAAGTTTTACTCGACAGCCGTCAACTAATTGCATCTCCGGCCCATTTGTGTTTCCTCTGAATATCCCACTGTTTCACTGCCAGCACTACATAATACTTCGGTCTTAATGATACATTAAAAGGTTTTAAAAGGGATGAGTAATTTCACAATTTAGAAATGAGATAGTAGTTTCCTCCATTAAACAAATGTTGCTACAATTTTGTTCTTAAAGAGATGTGAATGGGTTATGTGTGACTGTGACGTAGAGGGTTGTCCTATCGTCTGGATGGATGGCTGGCTGCCTGGATAGAGGATGGATGGAAATATCACGAGAGGGAGAGCTTCAGGTTGAGTCTTGTCTGCCAACTGTTGATGTGTCTTGGATTGAAAGTCTTGGCAGGGCTTCAGGGGTGACAGATGCTAGTGACACCAGGTCCAACGTGGAACACTACATCCCACAGGGTCTCCTTACAAAAGAGCTGCCTATTACCACGGCAACATACATGGTAATAAGCAGACCGCAGTAGTCTCCATTTGATAGAGGGATGAACGGAAGCGGAAGAGGAAATTACAGAAATATCGCAGGAGGGGGGTTGAAAAGTAGTACTTTTCTCTGCTGGTCTGACTAGCTACCTTAGTATGTTTATGTCTGATAATGTGTGTCATGTATCCTAGCCTCCCCATCTTTCTCTCATTCTTGTTGTTTCTCCAGGAAGCAGGGATCAGCTAAAGTGTGGGAGTGTCCCTGCCTTGACAAATAAATCCTCCCAGCAGAGACAACTTCAGCTGTCTTTAGTAATTGCTAATCGTTTCAGCTCAGATGGGATGGTTGTAGTACTGATCCCTGCTCTCGCAGTAGACTGCAGTATTTACATTATTACAACAATTCAGAAGTTGATTTGTTGTATTTTAATATTAGCTGCATCTCCTGCCATTAGTACCATTTCAGACAATCACTCCTGGAATATTGTGGTGTTATCACTGCATTCAATATTGCAGTATTATACATATTAAATATTGAAGTAGCAGTGGACCATTCCACCAGAGCTTTATTTACTAACATTCAGTAAACAAGCTGCTGTACTGTTTTACATTTTCAGTCAAAACAAAACAAAATAACTATTCACAACATGTTTGGCATACTCACTACTTCAACAGTGCTAGCGAAAAATAACATTCACAATGCTGAAAATGTAATATACCACAAGAGGAAGAATCAGCAGGAGTTATCAGACACTTCACAGCATCACTACCAGGGCCAGAATAAAATGTGACAACCATAGTATGCACATATGCACACACAGAAAACTCCCTAGCAAACACACAGATATTATGAAACTCATTCTCGTGGACACAGAGAATTACCATATAAATACGTTTCTATTGCTTATCAAGCTTTTTTTAAAGAGCCTGTGGCCATTAGAGACAATGAAAGCGTACAGAGGAAGTATTATATGGATTCAGTTTCTCGCTGTGTGTGTCCAACTCATCCAACGGAGGGTCTGGGGTCACAGATGACAGATTAGCATTACACATGCAGCTGTCTGCTGGAGTTCTGGCATCGACCATCACTGATCGCATAAAGCTGCACGTTTCACACTTTACCACGTTCCACAGTCCTGGGTCCAAGTTTTTCCACCCACAAAACTCTTCCGAACCATGAAGCGATATAAAAAGATAATCAACATCAATACTGTAAAGTGAGAACATTTGTGTAGAACAAGTAGAACAAGTGTATATTGCGCCATCAGGGGGAATTGTCAACCACTATTTAGCTTCCTATTCTTCACTGTTGCTGGGTTGTCATAAGGTTAGAATAGGGGTTGACATTACTGTGGTAGCAACCTAGGTTCAATTCCCAGTGTGGTAAAGCCAGAAATGGTTAGGATTAGGTTAGAGATGGTTATGTTTAGTTTAGTTTAGTACGGTTAGAATTGGATATATACAGTTTAGACAAGAGCATTGGGTTAAGATTAGGTTTTAGGTTGGTTTTCACACTGGTATCATGGTATCATAAAAACAGTATGAAAATGCCTCAATTTAAACTAAACTATTGGACAAATGACACTATTAAAAACATTTTGGAAAATATACTGTAGACTGCTGCATAGTAATTAATTTGATTCAGCATGAGTCATTCAGTGAGAATGAATGAGTGAATATTGTGATATATCATGTTCAATCTCAATTCTTCCCAAATAAGTTTTGGTTAGATGGATGCTGCATGTGCCTATTAACAGCCACCTGGACCAAAACTTAATAAGAAAAGACTTCTCATTGCAGGAAGTAACATGTTTCAAGATGAATGTCACTGCAACCAGTTTTTAAAAAAGAGATTAGAAATTTGAGCAGAAAGTGAAGAAAGAGGGAACAGAATGCAGCTGCTGCCTTTTGAAGAGATTTTTCTTTTCCTTTCTAGGAGCTGTGTAGTTCAGTACCTTTAATTGAATTCAATTGAGTACCTTTATTCAGTTGATGTCTGTAACTTTATTGCCCCAGTGAAGGGACATTATCTTGGCAGCCAGGTGTGAAAAAACACATCAAAATCATAACACAGATTATGCTGCGCAATATACACATTATATCAATTAAGTTAAAGCTGGTACAGGTCAATAGGCATATGGCTTTATTTGCAATACAACTTTAGTTAAATCGTACTCCTTTTATATCCTCTATTCCAGATTTCTAGTATAGTGAATTTAACTTTAATTTAACATGGTAATGTTTCTTCTGACTTCCTCCTCCAAATGCATTCAGACGACATGTTAAGTCAAACAGAAGGATCTGTCAATCATTTCCTGTCATCTCCCATTCAAGGAAGAGAGGAAGAGCTGTGCTCCCAGCATCCTCTTTCCATTATTCATCGAGGGATCAATCAACATCTTGATAGTAATAATTTAACCATATACAAACTTGAGGCCAGTCCGTGCTTTGAAGTGCTGAATCAAGAAACATATTTAATAACAAACAATGCAATGCAATAATTACAATGTGGCCACAAGTGAGAAATACGTTTGTAAGGTTTATCCCCATGGTGGAAGGAGGAGACACGGACTCAGGAGTACATTATCTGGTGCTTCCATATATTCTTCACCAGACACGTGGAAAGTGCAATAGTGCAAGGGGGAATTATTACAAAAATATAGTGAAGGAAATACTCATACTGTATTTCTATTCACCTTTTGTCTGAAACACTCTTTTAGAACCATAGACTGTATAATACAGCCTCCTGTAAAGTGAAGCAAACTCGTAAGTGCCTTAAGCCCTGCATTCTATGAAATGGCCCCTAGGGTGCACCTTGGCTGCAGTTTCACTCATTGACTTCACTTGTAAATGACGATTTATTAGCTCAATAAAAGGGTTACTGACGAGTTTATGGTCTCAATCTCTAGTTATTAGTCTTCTGAAATGGAATATGATATACATTATAGTAGAGTATAGTATAACAGACGATTGGTCAAGTCGCTGATGTTTTAACCATTACGGTAATAGACGCTGCCGAAAGACTGCAGTCATGTGAGCTGGTGTTCGTAAAAAGGCAGTCTCGCCAGCCAGCGTTTACATTGTGCTACGCGTTTATGTGTGCAGTTATGGTAAATCTTACAAAAGAAACATATCCCTATCTTACGCCCAGTGCAATGTGGTGCAGAGCGCAACTTACAGTAACGCACTAAAGAAAGGGGAAAAACTGGAAAAGCATAGGTCCCCTTTAAGCTATGAGATATCAGGAACAACCATAAATGATTCCGTCTTCAGGAAATTGAAGTGCAGTTGACCCTGAATCGATGATCCTCTTGTGTGGCCATGAATCACTGGTGATGATTATTGAAGAAAGGTACAGTTTGGATCATTAAGTGGTTCTCAAGGTTGATCCTGTGGATATCAGCTCCAGTAAGTGAAACATGAGAACCTCTGCTCTGTCAGAATCTTCTCACTGTTCAGACACTTCATGACTTTATTCTCCATACAGTACATTATTTTAATAAAGTACTAAATAATCCCTTCCTGACATGATATTGACTCTACTGTAGATGAATTTACCTATTTATCACAGATACTGTAACTACATTATACTATACAGCTGGGCATATCGAAAAAACTATCATAACCAGATCCATACAGAAGCCTCCTCTGTCACTGAGAAGTGATAGTGTTGATTCTCCCATTTACAAATCAAGACAGAACAGAATAAATATAAATATGTAATTTCTGTTTGACCCGGCAGCATGAAATGAGATTCAGAACGTATTCTTTGTCTTTTGTGATATTTGTCTGACCATTATACTAGCAATTTCCAATAATAATGGAATATTGGCTAAATATGATCAAAATCATTCTCACAGAAATACACTCAATAAATATACTGAATACAGAACTGCAAGTACAGCATGGTGAAAATGGTTCTTAAAATTGGAACACCGCTAGACCATAATTATATGGCAAGCTACATCTCTACGACTTGCTTTGTTTTACACATCAGTCTGGGAACTCTCAACACCCAACATAGTCCTAGTTTTGCGTCATAAGTCACTTTCGTTTTCTGTACTATGTTTTATATGGTAATGTGGTCTATGTGGTGTATGTGTCATTCAACTGCGCTCTTATCATGCTGCACTGAAAACAAATGCCTCCAGCCTTGGATGTGTACTCAGTAAACTATGTGAATCTGTGTTTCTGCATCAGACATGAATGTCTCAATACGTAAACCAAAGAAAGCAAGAATGAACTGCACAGTGTTTCAGCATCAGAAGACCTCTGTTAATAAGTGTAGACATAACAGTGTAAACCACACACAGGGGAAGACATACTGTAGCATTAAACATGAAGCAGACCGAATAAAAAGTCATGCGTGAATAAATACCTAGCCACCTAGGAAGCCAGCAGTTTGTTTAAGAGGCTGTGGCACCACCAGGGCTTTCTATCAAGGTCAGAGGTCATTGTGCAGGAGATCTATCAGATCCAGAGAGATCTGGAATAAGAGGTTCACTAGAGAGCTCATTACATTACGGTACTCAGGGGAGGGGTAGAGATGGCGAGATGCTAAGGCTGTGAAATCCTAACCGATTGTGATAGCTGATAATAAGGAGGGATCTGCTAAACCTGGTGAAATGTGACTGACCCACGTCTTTCTCCAACTCATCAGTTCCATTCTACTGACTGCACGTTACAAATAAAAATAATAGATACATAAATAATGTATTAGTATGGGTATTTTGCTTTGCTCAACCTCTCCAACAACAGCACCGCCTGCAATTGTAACATTTTATTGGGTGGTCCATTATATTTATTTAATTGTATTTCTTTAGCGTTCTAGCAGAATACAAACCAAGTGCAATTATACCTGTGTTGGAAGCCAGTTTGGACAGTGATGACAATACATGTATTGTCAAACTGCATTGACTTCTAATCATGTTACCACACCACTGAGAACAATGTACTGAGATAAAAGTAATTATTCCTTTCAAATAGCAGGTGAAATAATAAGGAAGCTCTTTATTCAATAAATGCCACAGCAATATTCACTGGCACTGGATAAATAATAATAAGCCACAGTGATTAATCTCTATATTCATGGTGAAGGTAATCAGCTCTGTATTCATGAAGATCGCCATGGTACTTCAAATGGCTAGGTCCTAGCTGCTATAGCAGGTCATTGTCAATAGCAGTCACATTGAATTCAAGAGTTCTAAGTAGGGGTATATATCGTAGTGGTTTTATAAATACCGTGATGCCACTATTACTACCGTCTATTGTCAGGGTACCGTACACTCTGAGAAACTATGCAACACACCCTCAGTCGGAGGATTGAGATTAATATTATTAGCATTGACTAAAGGAAGTCAAGAACTGTAGTTAATAACAATCAGATATTTTGGGTTTCTTTTTCTGTCAAACTAAATCACTCGATTTTATACGCACCTGAGTGAGCAGACAGAACACATTTAAAGGCTACAGTATCATTCATTTGGAATACTCCAGATATCAGATCCTGATTTTCCATAACCATGATATGGGCTTATACAGGTTTCTGTAACCAAGATATCATGTTTACGTGAGCAAACATGTCTGGGTTTTGACACAATCTCTGTCTTTACGCTGTCTCCACTCCTTTTCTCCCACTGCCCGACTCCCCTCAAATGACTTTTATTCTCTCTTCTTTTTTCCCTTTACATTTAAGCACTGTTTTCTTCATCCATCTAAACTGCAGTGGTGGAGCACAGCCTGTGTTGTCCCCTCAACCTTCAATTACTTCAACCATCACGTTGAACTTAAAATCTGGTAATAGCTACTCTTGAGGGTTTGTTGTTAGACATTCTTTAGTAACATCATCTCACCCCTACTGGTGAAGCACTGTGTGGCACTGCTCAATCATTTCTTCTCAGACCTGTATCCATTTTCATCTCTTTTTTTCATTATTTTTCAAGTCATATTCAATTAATCTACAGTAGTGGTAGACATTCTGACTCTGACAGTTGCACAGTTGTGAGTGTTTTATTGAAGATAAGGAATGGGAAAACTGGGTCTGTTTGTGTGTGTGTGAGAGAAGGTAAGAGAGAGATAGAGACACATAGGGTGCTCTCTTTGATAATGTGGAAGCCAACACAGTCGAGTTTGGCATAATGGTCTAAAGGTCCTTATAGGTCCCAGTAGTAGGGCTGGGCGATATATCGATATATCGATATAT
>JAODLI010032190.1:0-19473 GCA_027575585.1 Percopsis omiscomaycus | reverse complement strand
CACACACACACACACACACACACACACACACACACACACACACACACACACACACACACACACACACACGCACATGGACAAATTGGTGTCTATGGTTGCAGCAGTTGTGTTTCGGGTTGTGTTGACGCTAACCCAGGGGCCAGGCAGCACAATAGAGTGGGGGGAAATTAGAACCTGCTCTTGAGGTGTTGGAGGGAAACAGGGGGCGATGACAGCATGTAATGCATTGAATTACATAATGGTGAAACTAGAAACTAGATGCCAGCCCCACTGTGTCTATGATTGTGTAAAAACATTCAGCTCCGTTGGAGGGAGAATGTAGACTAACAAATGGTCCGGCCAATGTGTGGCATCTTACATTTTACAAATATACATTGGTTTAAAGGTGGGGGGCTTCTATGTCTCTAGCACAAGACTTCATAATATTTCTGCTTAACCTTTCAAATTGAAAAAAATGACCTGAACTAAGGGTTGAGTCCATCATTGCAAAAAAAGTACTTACTTGTGTGTTTTTCAAGTGCTGTGGCAAAATGTGGTGTTCTTACAATAAGAAATGCTAAGATTTGCTCTTAACCCATTGTGAATAGTTGGGTTTTCTTCTGTCAGCACATTTTATTAACTGTTTATCCACTAAACTAGCGGTATTTGCTCATTCGCTACGTTATCCAAACTCTCAGGGGGATTATCCCAGTAGCCAGGACAAATACAAACAAATACCCCGGGTTCTTTATTTTGCGAGTCAATTGATTCCCCCTTTCAAAGAGCCTTTTGGTGACACAAAGCGTTGAGTATGGTAAGACATAGAAATGGCTGTAGACATTATTACTTTGTCAAATTTGTGAGTGTTTGTTTGTTTGTGTGTGTGTGTGCGTGGGTGGCCTGTGGCTTTTTCAACCTTCTTGACACTGCTGCACCTCAAAGATGTTACTCATCTTTGCGGTTTAGCAATCGAAACCCTCTTAGCTTTAGGGCGAGTATGTGCAGTGCTCCGAGGCTGCCATTAAACCCCAAGGCTTCTCTCCCTCTGTCAACCTCTGCATGCCGAACTTATAAAACACCTTAAATACAAAATAGAGGTTTGTATACGAGTACTGAACCATAAGAGTACTGAAATCAGAGCTGCACAGACGAATGTACTGTAATCCAACCAATTTCTTCCCCCCCCCCCCCCCCCCCCTCTTTATAGGACTGTGGGATTGGTCTTTCAGAACGAGAACTTCAACTATAGATGTCCTGACTTCATTATGGACTCCTGGTCTTACGTGGACACTGCTGTTCCTGACAGCAGAAATAAACCTAGGCTCAACCCAGGAGATGACCTCACTGCCATAACAATGCTTTATGAAAAGTGCAAGGTAGCCACCTTAACAGTCATTGACATGAATTCCTAAACAAAGATAAATATTACACTGTTAAAAAAATAAGCACTTCAAATAAATTGTGTAACATTCCTATCCAAGTTATTAAATGTTATTTAATAATGTAAAATGTAAAAAATATTCTTTCTTTTTTTTTAAAACCCACCCAGAGCCAGAAGGAACAAAAGCTGTCTTCCTGCGATCGTAGCAACAACATATACAAGCCTACAGACAGGTAAGAATGTTAATGAGAGCCCTGAATCTTTAATAGGCCCTCATAAAATCTAC
The DNA here is from genome assembly GCA_027575585.1 of Percopsis omiscomaycus. NCBI lineage: Eukaryota > Metazoa > Chordata > Actinopteri > Percopsiformes > Percopsidae > Percopsis > Percopsis omiscomaycus. The sequence continues at coordinate 17,827 of JAODLI010032190.1, read as the reverse complement.
CTATCACAAATATGGTGACTGGTCACTAATATAGTGAGTGGTCTTATTAGAAAGAAAATAATATACAGTACTGCATCCCAAAATTATTTTATCAAATTTAAATCAACCATAAAATCTTTTGTCATTTTGGAGGAAACCTTTTCACATGCACTGTGCCATTTATTTTCCCCATAACCCCTCTTGTCACTGAGTTAAATGCTTCTTAAAGAGTGCGGTAGAAAAAGAGAAAGGAAAGGCTTAAGGAGGTCAAAAAGAGGCAAGGGGGTAATCCTTTAGGAACGATGGGATTTCTTTCTTCCGCACCTGCACTTATCCCTCCATCCATCCATCTATTCCACCCCCTCACTCACACAATCTTTGCCATGCTGAAGCAGTTTCACAACAGTTAGACAGAGGTCGGCGCTTCACTCTGCAGATTTCTCTACCTCTCCCCGTTGTCCGCTGTGGGCACATTGTTGTCACCTTAGACATTTTTAAACACCCCAAAGAGAAACTCAAACACAGCAGAAAAAAATAGGATTAGGTGACAAACAGTTCCCACCCAAAATCCGACCCTGGGAGCTTGCCTGTGGTAGCTCTCCGTGTGTGCCAACAGGCTTCAAAAACAGGAGAGTTTAAGTTCTTTTATTGACTGTTACACCTTTTGCACAATCTACCTGTATGTGCCTTTGTACTGGAAGTATGTGTGGCTAACTGTATAGAAGTCATCCAGACACTACAGGCAGTAGCAAGCTTGTTTCTCTGCACCCCTGACAGCTGGGTGGGGTGTTAGTTTCACACAAATGTCCTACTCATTAATAAGCAACCCTCCCCCCCTCCCCCTTCTTCCTCGGTTCCACCTCCGTCTCTCCCTCTCCAAGGACTGTGATCAGCCCATCCTCGGAGCTCCTATCCCTGGAGTCGCCTGCCATGAAGCTTCTGTCTGACCACATTCCATCCAGCCTCCCGCAGGAGGTGCTGCCGTCTTCCGTCTGCAACGCCGGCAAGCAGAACGGCCTCCTGTCCTCCTCCGACAGCTATGCCACCCTCACCACTGCCAGCTCTATGGTGGACAGCTATGAAAAGCAAGAGCTCCACAACATCTTCGACACCTTGCTGCAGAAGTGGCCTGCTGAGACCGGGGCGTTCCCCGAGGCCAACACTGAGGTGAGAGTGAGCGCTAAGCACACATCAGCATTGGTGCGCTAGGTTTACACTGGAAAAAGAAAAGAAAAGGTGGTGGGGGGGCATTTTTGTTTAAGATTTCTCTTTCTTACTCACTTTAGGGTTCCTTCTTTAGGGTTCCTTATTTTGAATATATATTGTTAAATATACTCGTCGTCAATAGCCTATAGTCAACCATATTTCCATTTTGTCTCCAGTTCTCCTCTTTATTACATTTACCTTGTTAATTAACACGTGTCTTGTGTGTATGTCAGGCTCTTCCCTACAGCGATCCCTTTCCTGAGGACCAGTCCAGCCCTATCTACTCTGGCTCCTACACCAGCTCGCCCCCAGAGAGATACAGGAGCGATTTCCAGTTTGCCATTGGAGCGCCGCCTGCCTCTCCTTACAAGTCCTCAGATCTGCCAATGGTGTACCTGAACAAGGGACAGTTCTATCCAATCACGCTCCAGGGAAACGACAGCACCGCCGGTCTGACCTGCGGCAAAGTCAAGGTCAGTGATGTCGCGTGAAAGCCTTGCGTTTGAGACAAAATAGCAACAGAGAAAAGGAAGGCGAATATGTTAGCTTGCCACACATGCTTACTGTAGCAGAACACCTCACATGTTCAGCCATATAGGGGGAAATTCAAGGGGGAAAAAAAGCGTCTTTGGGTTTTACTACTAGGTACAAAGGTACCATTCTATTGTACCCTTGAGGAGATGCAATTTCTCTTTCTCTTTTACTGTGTTGGCCTTCCCTCTGGGCCCACTGGGTACACCAGGAACAGGTTTTGTTAGTATCTTTCCAGGCTTATGCCCCGATCGATATGATGCGATAATAACAACACATTCTTTGCGTGCCGCCATGCGAACCCTTCCCTAACGTGTTGTCCCTCCCTTGAAGCCACCTCCTGGGTGACTAATTCCTCGCTGATCTGTATCCACATTTAGGGCACACATAAGAATGACACATTGTCCCGCCCATCATCATTAATTACAGCGGTGGTGGTTTAATGGGAACAAGAAGGCAAGAAAGCTCAAATGGGCTCAGTTTGTCTGTCTTGAACCGTGCGTTAGAAAATGTGCACACAAGGAAAGGTGTGGCATACGTGACGACGCTCTCCCTACGAGACACACAAACACATGCCATCGTACCGCTTACACCGCTTATGCGGAGACAATTTAACGAAAGCAAGGGGATTAGGAGTGATGAATGAATGGGTGATGGTTTAAAAACAAACAAACAGAGGTGGTCATTCATGGAACAGGCAGGCACAAAAGATCAACAGCCACCCACAAACACACTGTTGTCTCATTCCCTTTAAATATGTCCCCCACAGACAGTGGTGATGGCTGTGTTTGAGAACGACAAGAGTGCAGAGATTCAGCTTCGCTGTTGGAATCACTGGCATGGACGCCAGCCCACCGTCAAACAGAGGGTGATTGATATCGGTAAGTCCTAACACAAAAGCCCATCAACGAATTCCTCTAAATTTCGACGATGTGTGTAAAATCAAACGGTCAATCATTACAGTTACTACATATCAAACCGAAACCGATTTGTAGAGACTTGTCAATAAAAGTTTGATAAATAAGAAATAATAAAATACGAATTTCTCTCTTATAGCAGATTACAAAGAAGTGTTCAGTGGAATTAGCAACGTAGAGGAGGTGGCTTTCAACGCCCTCTCCTTTGTATGGAGCCCGAATGAGGAAGCTAAGGTAAATACTAACACACACACACACACACACACACACACAAACACACACACACACACACAAACACACACACACACACACACCCTGACAGTAGATATTATCTATGCATAGGGTCTACTCAGCGCACTGCCACCGGGCTGATGAGAAAGCCAGCGGGGAGGGTGCTGGGAGGAAAGGGACCCATTTAAAAGAAAGAGAGAGAGAGGTGGAGGGAGGGAAGGAGTGGAGAAGGGAGGAGAGGAATCCCAGATATGTGTTTGGCCCTGAGGCTCCTGGCACAGGCGACAGGAGGCGGCGTTTCCACGCAATCCTCACGGAGGGCCTCGGGGCACTGGGGTGAGGCCCTGAAACCCAGAGAAGGCAAAGAGAGAGGGAGAGAGAGAGAGGGAGAGAGAGAGAGAGAGAGAGAGAGAGAGAGAGAGAGGGAGAGAGAGAGAGAGAGGGAGAGAGAGAGAGAGGCTTCAGTTGTAGAGAGAGAGAGGCTTCAGTTGTAGAGGGAGATAGAGAGAGAGAGAGGGAGAGAAAGAGGGAGAGAGAGAGAGAGAGAGAGAGAGAGAACCACTATGTTCAGTCTTAGGGGAATTTTCTGGGAGCATCACAGTTCCCATCTGCCACAATGTGCCCGTGGGCAACAGTGACCCGAGCCACTGGGAGGAACTCATCTGGAGTCGGAAGGGGAGAGAAAAAGAAGAAGAATAGCTGTAATGTAACGCAGTGTGCAGCCGTATCCTTTACTTAGCGACGGATGGCCCCCCTGGGGGGGAGAGGCTTCTCCGCAAACTTCGCTGGTCTCCTGCTTATTCTGGACAGCGCTACGACTACATGGACACGGTTTATACATGGGACACGTGTGCACACACACACACACACACACACACACACACACACACACACACACACACACACACACACACACACACACACACACGCGGCCACAGGAATAGAGGTGTTGCTATTGTTGTGGATGTGTTTTATGTTGCGGCAAGGGAGACTTGCACATGCAAATACCCTTGGAAATCTATAACGATACACGCGTACATACAGTGCATACAGTACATACAGTACATACATAAATGCATAAGACAACCTGCAAATACACACACACCCCCCTTCTCTTAAAGTTTGTCCGTCTAATCCTCATCCACGGGGGGTAGTTGGGTCTCTACTGTGGCACGCCTATCTATTTTTAAAGCTGACATATTAGTCATCTCTTAGGGGAGCAACATTGTAATTTATGAAATTCATGAATATCAAGATGTTGTGTTTTCTTCTTGTTTATTTTCCCCCACCCAGCGCAGTGAAACTGTTTCGGGTGAATTCAAATAAACCCCCCAAACTCGGTCGGGGAGGGTTCCTGTCTGGATAAGAACCCCGACGCGACGCCGATCAGCCTCTGGTGGAGAGGGACTTGGGTTGCTCCTCTCTCCATGCACGAGTACAGTACAATCTGTTCACTTGTATCTGTTCACGTTGCCTTTGTGCTTCTCATGGCAGCCAACAATTGCGGCAAAAATCCACATGTTTACAGGACATCATTCTCAGTCAATCTTGACGTTTCACAGACAGCAAGGAGCAAAACAAGTGTGGCCCTACATAATGTAACTGTAACTTAACTATCTCCTGGTATAATTTCCTCTTAAGTCAGGTTGATCAAATTACCCTCCGTCTACAATCCATAGTAAGTATTTATATGTAAAACCACTACAATAACTGAATGAGGCCTACTGTACAGTACAAGTCTGAGATTACAATAATGAATCTGTATTGTAGTTTACAACTAAAATGCAGATTTAGAAGGACTTCTCGTTTATTTTACCCTTACAAGAGAGGAGTAGAGGTCCTTTGGCAGACTTCTGACCGGCTTTATTGGCTTTCAAGGCTAATGACCTCAAATTGTACATTCGTGAGTAATTAGGCATGGCCATTCCTCTTGTAGCTTACAACAGCAAATATGTCATTGTGAGAATAAACAGCAATTAGACTTACACTCATTACCCACTGATTGCATCATTCTATGGAGCAATCACAGGCAATGGACATCACAGAGGTAAAGCCACATACAGATAGGCTGAATATTTTAGCATCCCATTGATTAATACAAAACACAGGAGTTACGCAAATGCCAGCCATTAAATAGCACGTGCATTTAAAGTCCTCAAGGGTACTTTGTGGTCGATTTAAGATGATACTTTGCTAGGAGCCGTTAATGTAGCCGTGTGCGGCGTAAAAGCTCTGCAAAATTTATACAGTCAAGGGAGAAATCTGACCCCACTCGAATCCTCCCATCAGACAGCAACCAAATAGAAGTCAAAAGAAACGAACAGATAAGGGGGTGGTAGAGAAAATGGAAAAGAGAAAAAAAGATGAGGATCGGCTAAACCAGTGGGATTAGCGCTAAGTAACTAAATGGGCCATATCACTTTTCCATTCCCAGAGAGATGTAGCTATTTCGAACGCTGCAATCTAAATAATGTAGAAAAAGGTGAACTCCCTCCACCCATGCCTTGTTCACTCACGTGGAAATGTTGCACACCTCCATAGCCCTCATTCTTTTTTCCTTAAAAGAGCAAATGGAAATTCGCCATCACATCCTCACGCTCCATCAATAAATAAACCTGACGCAAATAAAGAGATAAATAAATAAATGGAAGCAGGCTTGCAAATGGGCATCCGTCAGCATTAGTGATGGAGCCGTGTCAAGCACAATCACGCTTGGCTGAAGGGGAAGTGCCTGAGAGAATCTGTTTGATTGCACAGTCGATTCACTTTAGAAGGGGGGGGGGCGTCACTCTCCTGCTTTTTACCTTCATTTAGCAATGTCCCTCTGTTCCTATCTTAAGATTTTGTCTCCGTCAATACGTCTGTCCTTCAGAAAACGATTATAGTCATTGAGTTTCAGGGGTGTTACCTCTCTTCTGCCGCCTATGAGTCACTTAGCTAATACATTCTTAAGCCAACAAGACACACGGAAACTTTATATATATATATATATAATGCTATTAAAAGTATTTCATTGCTTACAAACCCTTCTAATGGACAACTTCCATCTTATAGCATAGAAACATTAAAAAAATAAAAATCATAACAACATAAAAATAGATGTATTATTATAAGATTTTTCCCACCTACACACCGACATGCACAAACGCTCACTAGTCAGTGGCATTGACAGTGACTTTGACAAAAAACATTATTCATTACATTTGGTCCGAGAGCCAATAAACCGATGATAGAATGCCCAGAAACAAAGTGACATACTGACAAATCCATTACATGTAATGCTGTGATAAAGACCTTGTGCATCGGAAATTTATGACTTGCTTTATGTTTCTTAAAAACACAGAGACAACGGTTCGCCTCCAAAATGCACATACATTTAGGACTGTTTCAAAGTAAGACTGTTAACACCCGGGAGCCGCCCCCCTCCCGTTTGCTCTCGCCGGTGTTTAATAACCACCGGCCCTGCAGTCGCACCGTCTACCCAACGCACCCCAAGCTTCACACCTGCCTTCCCTTCACCTAGTCCCTCATCGTGTGCACCTGTGGGGAGGCTATAAGGGTGGGGGCGGGTGGGCAGTGTGTTGTTTGCGTCTTGTTGCGTCTTGTAAGCCAGCACTCTCTATGTTTCTACTACTGTTAGATCAGCTCTTAGAATATTAGGCGCTTTGCCGGAATTTAGGCCGCTGGCAATTATTGACTGTTTTAAGGAGTGAATGATAACTTTCGCGTAATGTACTAAAAATGCATAGGTGAAGTAACCTTATGACATGATGCTGTCTTTATTCTAGGAGAATGTTGTTTTCTTGCAAAAACTGGTAGTTAACCGGTTCAACTAATTGTAAGTCGCTTTGGATAAAAGCGTCTGCCAAATGCTGTAAGTGTAAATGTAAATGTATGTTTATATGAAACGCCGAGCTAGGTCCTATGCTTCTCCTTACTCCTCGTGTTTCGTATCGGTCTGCCCCTGCACTCACCACCAAACCGCTTTAGAAAGACACTCAATTAATTAATTCAATTTAGGCTCAGGAAAGCCAATCAGACAAACAATGATTTGTTACTTTGCGTCAAAATCAACTCAAATGATAAGATGTTATAGACTGTATGGTCTGAATTCCTTTCAGATTCATATATGATGTATAGTAAAATTACATGCATAAAATACACTTTATTAAACAGTGTGTAACCCTTGTTTGTAGTAATTAGCATCATTTATTAAGAAAAAGATGTGGCCATAATATTGTTGCACCTTAACAATGTGGGATATCAGTTAATTAACACTTCACCCTGTCTCTAGCACTGCACTATGTGTGAATTAAAATAATTCCAGGATAAAATCTGACTTCTATAGCTGCTGAAAACTTTATACATTTTGCACTAATATCCTTGAGCCAAAGAATTACATTCACTAGCACGTCCTTAAACATTGTAATATGGTATGGTATAATCTTTGTTATGTATACATTATGATAATGTATATTGAATACAGAATTAAGCTATCATTTTAAATGGCATCATTAAGCTCTTCTTTTCCATTCCTTGCTATTATTATAATTATTTCATTATTGTATGTATGAATAATGTATGATCAAAGATTTTAGTGAGTGATAGTCCAAATTGCCTTGACTCAACAGTCAAATTTCTTCCTTAAAATAACTGACACCTTATTTCTGAGGGGAACACATTTACAAGGGCAGATTCCAGCATTGCTTCATATTGTTCAATAGAAAACATAATGACATTCCACTTCATAAGCTTTATTTTCTCTGCTTCTGATCACTTGAGCATCACTTGGTCCCTCAGCACGGCTAATAAGCAATAAATACAGTTTAATTCAACCAACCTAAGTTAGTCATCCTTCAAGGCTAAGTATGATATCTTGGGTAAGATTCCATTGCAGTATTATGAGACCAATTTCTCAGCCTGGGGGATGGTTGTTTGACTGCCTCCCTCATATTTGGCATTCCTTTGGCTTTAAGCTCTGAGAGATATAGGTCTATTAGGAATTCATCAAACAGTGATAGCAATTCTATTGTGTGAATGTGCCCCGGGTAAAAATAAGATAAAACCTTCCATTACGAGGCCTCCGAAGAATATTTGCTCTCCGAAATTGATCCCGTATTGACAATTTACACTCAGGGTGACCTTTCATAACTGCCCACATACTTGAAAGCCAATAGTGTTTGGAGAGTTGGAAGCAAAAAAGAAAGTAACACACACGCACACGCACGCACGCGCGCACACACACACACACACACACACACACACACCCACTGCGAAAGCTCTAGGATATTATTGAAAAAAAAGGAGATTTCTGCTTTGCAATTTTTCCGCTGACGGTCCACCGGGCAGGAGGGCTGAGTTCATTGACATCAATGAGGCCTTGTGCCCACAGAGACAGACAATAATTGACAGTGTTGAGAGCTCATGCCTATTACAGAAGCAATCCATTGTGCCCAACCTAAAACATGTGAGCGCCATAGAGAGGTACAGTACATCAGAACAAGACGCAGGCACCGTGAAGGTTTCGCACGCCCCAACAGCAAGGGGTGACCAGACACTTAAAGGCAGGGGCAGATGCAACACACCCCTGGTGTCCAGCGAGAGACTGCCTTTCACAAACATTTATCTTTTTTGAAATGGATCCGCGTCACACGCTGGCGACTTCACTGCCCTTTGCTTGGCAGGGTCAAATGGTGGATTAATAATGCAACAAGGGTGCTCAGAAGCTACATGAACTTTTATTCTCCATGAAGATTTACCCGCTGGGGGTCAAAAAGTCTTGAGGGACGGACATGGGGTCAGTGGGGGACAATGGTGTAAAAGATCTGTCTCTGTCTCTCTACTTGCTTTTGGCTCTTGCCTTTTCCTTTGGCTGTTGAGAAATACCCTTATCAGTGTGCAGCAGGTGATAGGTTTCAAACGGCGCCATTCAAGAGAGCTTCACTCAGGTCCATTTTATTGATATCTCACATCTCCTAAGCCATGCAAGCCATAGCCAGAGGCAGCACCGCCCTTCGGGTCTCCCAAATCACGTTAGCTGCACTTCCTCGGGGTGGGTCTCCGGGGCGCTGCCTTGATGAATAACATCTATCAGCGGCCCGAAGTGGAAGCCCGGAGCTTCTGGAGGCCATGGACCTTAGCCCTCCAGAAGTACCTGTCTGATGTGTGTGTGTGTGTGTGTGTGTGTGTGTGTGTGCCCAACTGCATACTCCGCTCTAATGCAGGGAGAGGCACGTGAGAGGTACAACATGTGTGAGCAAATTAATTTCTGGGGGAATTGCGATCACTATCATCTGCTGCGGTAGTGTTTAAGAAACACACGTGCAGAAGCCACCCTCCCCCTTTAAGGGCCATCAAGCGAGGGATAAGCGTAAGGATGAAGGGGGAGATACGAGCTCCCAGGCGGAACGCAACGCATCCCTGTCTTCTCCGGGGGGTCACGTGGGTAACAAACACGGAGGTAATAAGCAAAGGTATTAAAAGATCATTTATTACACGACTGTGGGTGGGCGGAAAATAAAAGAACAGGGAGAAAAAAAATCCCTTTATCTTTGTCTCTCTCTCTCTCTCTCTCTCTCTTTCTCCTCCCTGCGCCACTTTATTCTGGTCCTTTCATTTGCCTCTTTGCAGATTCATCCCCATTCTGCCTTTAAAATTTCATGAGAGAAAATAGGTAATTTAATCTTCATTAAACATAGACGGGGCCCACTCTCTGGCCAGGGCGGCTGAATTAACTGCGGGGCTTGGGGGGATTAGACAGTTGGGGCTAAAATCCCGTAACCCTGACAAGCATTATATCACCGCATCTCTTATTTGTTTTAATGGGGGTAAGATGAACCCTCTCAATGTCAAATAGGCCCTTATGAGACCTGAGGTGGGACGCAGAGCGCGTGGGGGGGGGGCGTTTGATGGAATGACCCGTGAAGGTGAGGCAGGAGAGTGGCAGCAGACAAGGGGATGAGAAAGGCCCAGGTTCAGGGATTTAGATGCCTTTGAAAAGGCAGTAAATAAATAAGATTGGCTTGGGTCTCTTTGATATCTGATTGATGTGTCTTTTGGGATGCCCCGTAGTACGGAAGGCCCACAGAGTCTGTGGCTTTCAACACACACGAAAATCAATGTGTGAGGATGTATGAGAGGCTTCTGCTCTCTACCCACCAATCTCCTGCCAGACACGAGGTGCCGGAGTACCTCGCCACAAAAGGAAAAAGGGCTAAAGGAGGAGTGAGCAAAACGTGAGTAGGCTGCTTTTTGGCCCTGTCTAAAACTGAAACTCAATTTCGCCATACACACCTCCTCTAGGACACTGGCCTCCATAACGATTACTGTCAAACCTAATGTGTTTGGAATGCTCGAATCGCAACGTCTGCCTGCGATGAGAAGGAGCTCACAACACAAGCCGAGCTCTGATGGTGCCTGTCAATCTATCCCGTTTCTGTCTGTGTAATTAGGACTGGCTGGCGTAATTGCATAACACATGACCATTGCCTCCTGGGTTAGGTTTCCATTTTTTCACAAAATGGAGACACGGAAAATAGGAAATGCTTCTGGAATTGGGTGTAATTGTGATTGGCGGCACATGGAATTGTACTCAGCCCGACCACAGAGAAAGTGCTCTGGAGTATAGTTTAACCTAAAGGGCGACAAAGATCCACGTGCTGGGTTTAAATGAACTCCTTCCAAGCAAGTGAAGACGCTTGTGTGACTACAAGAGGCTCTCCGGTACGCACCGCTCGTCTGAGGATGACAGGAGGTTAATCAAGCTTTAAAGCATGAGATTACGACAGACACGACAAGCAGGCGTGAACACATTCTGCACAGTGTGATATTGCTGCCTAGAAAACCTTCTCTAGCACGATATTCATGGGTTCTGAGATATTGTCAGCATGATCACATTTCAACAAAAATGAAAGAACCGGAGAAGAAAGGCAAAAGTAATAGCGACATTAGACCGAAATAGAAACCTGAACCTGAAAAGTTTCTCCAACACGCCCCAAAATAATAACAACCCTTTCAATCAATCAGTTTTCAGTGATTGTGTGGACTTCGTCACAAAATCATCCTTTGTTAGGGGACTTGATTGTTTCTTCAGACTGTGATTTTGCCCTGAAAGTGTGACTAAAGGTCTGCGTTCTGGCCCTCTCATGGGATGAGACAAATTCCCCCAATGCTGTATAGCTGCTGAACTCATTTCCAGATTCCATTTAGAACACAATCCATGGAGCCAGCATGTCAGGAGAATTCTTTCCCCTCTCGTCACCTCAGAGTAGAGGATTGGGTCATCTGTTTATCAAGCCACAATATAGGGCTTCAGAACAAACAACAGAGAACATGCAATGCATTAGGCCTTGTAGTAGCATTAAAAGCTGTTTTCAGCATGCTCCTGTGTTTTGGAAGGAACAATGGCCACAGGAAAAGCACAGAGATTACAGAGTGGAATCAATCAACATGTTGAATTCTAGTTTTGACAAGACACCAGTACATTATAGGTCAAACACATGCAGCAAAATCTCTGTAAAGCTAAACACATGTATCCTAACAATCAGTCATACAGACTGCCTGAACCTAAGACATATCATTTGCAAACATTTTGCAAACCCAGTGGACAGAATATATAATTAAAATATCCTTGATATTTCATATTCTGTAAGTACACTTTAATATTATATGGCCTACAGTATGCTTTAATGTTAGCAAAATGGAATAGCTTGGTGTATATATTTAGACAAACACACTTCAGACGTCTCATTCACATCTAAACAGACAGCATGCACAAGTACGAACAAAAACAACAAAATAACAGTAAACAGACACGGCTGCTTCACAGAGCTGGAATCTGTTGTGGTGGGGACATAAATCAAATCTCAAGCAAAGTTGCTTCAAAGTAGGCCAGGGCACAAAAAGTCAAGAATCTACTAGAAGGGGCTATTTCTGAGGTGCTGTTGCACATTGGTTTGACATTTACCAGACAGTTACCAGGGCTGAGGAAGAAGAATGAGGAACATGGTGTGCAGTGAAGGGATGCAGGTCTACAGACCTCAGTAGCAGAAAATAATAAAATATATATATTAATCCATTTTCGTAGCCACAGGACAGGAAGTGATGTCATGCTTCAGCAGCATAGGTCTACGTGTCAGGAGAGTTAGAGACGCCTGGAGCAGCTCTACACCACAGAGATAATGAGCTGAGCAAAAGTATATCTACAAACGTTTACTGTAGTGCTAGAAGGGCAAACATTGTTACTGGGTTGACCAAACAGACAACCACAGAGTCATGAGAAAGCCCAATGTCAAGAAGGGTGTGCTGCAGCTAACTGCTGCAGTAACTCAGCACAGGACTTACAGTGGTGTGGTAGATCGGCTCAAAGGGTTCCAGGTAGAGGGATGTAAGAGACAAGACAGCCAGAAAGTGTGCAGGAGAATGGGGGGGGGGGACCAAAGCAGCGTTTAGACGGTTACACCGGCACGGTGAGTTAAGTACACACACCTAGCGTCCTGTTACCATAATTAGAACCCGGCCACCGAGAGGCTGGACTGGATGGGCTATGATCACCTGCAGGAGTGATGGAGTACAGGAAGTAGAAGGAGAGAACAATACATAAATGAAGGTAGGGAGGGGGGGGGAAAGGAGAAACAAGAGAAAGTGAAACAGAGATTTTAGAGATGGTACCAATTAGACACTTTGAAAAAAAGTGTTGGCACACTACCTCTGCAAAGCCTGCAGGGGCTCACACACACACACACACACACACACACACTTGAACGTAACCAGGTTTATCTGTATGTATTTAACTTATCATATCATTTATTATGAACATGAAATATGATGTTTTATTATAAACAGAATATAGCTGTTTTTTGTTAATCTTGTGCAAACATGTATGCATGGAGTTCTGTCTTCTGGCCATAGACCACTGCCTCTAGTGGCCAGACACTGAGACCAAGTTCAATATCTACAGTAAATCAAACATTTTATCATCATATGCTGTTATTATTATTGTTCCACTCTATAACAACCAAAGGTTGGGTCGCTATAAAGGATTTTATTTTCTTAGGAGCTTTTTATTTCATGTTGCTGGAAGTAGAATCCAATGTCATGTGAAAGATAACTAAGCTATGTCTTAAAGCCAAGATATAGCTAGGCTTTAAGGCAACAAAGGGGGTTATTAGTTATATACATCCAACACCAGACTACACATGCTTTATACTCTGAACATAAAGGGAGGAATACTGTAGCTACAGGCAGCCTCTAATGACCCAGGCGGGATAGGAAAATGTGTGACTGATATGTACTGGCCAACCAGTCCACTGCCAAACATAAATCCAACTGCCCCACGGGATAGGGGCCTCTAATGCTAATCTTCTCTGGATCGATCCTGTTATACCATATGTGCTGCCAGGGCCGGAACTCAGCGCCTACTGCAAATGTCTTATATTCTGTTTGAACATTCCACAGCTCTCGGATTTCTGTGATGCAGCGACTAAATAAAAAAGAGCACCTCTAACCAAACTGTAAAGATTGGAAACTAAGTGATAGTGAACTTTAACAAAACCCTTGAAGTCCACGCGCCAACGTTTGTGATGAAATGTTCCGTTTGCCGTATTTAATGGACCAAATCTACCCCTTACCTTGTGGACTGGAGCTACAGAAGCTATAAAGTTATGTTTTTTTTCACTATAAAACAATGGCTATATGGAGAAATTTGGCATTACTAATATGACAGCAAACTGACACGCAACTCAAAATGTGTGGTTATCTACTGCACAAGGTGTATACATCTTTTATCGTATATTTCTTCGAAAATCATGTCTTGAATATTTATTCTGACTTTTTCTCCAAGATAATATTGCCATGGTACTTTTTTAGTTATTTAAGCCAAATTGAGTTCAGATAGTCAGAACAACGCAACTATTACACCCGCACTGGTTTAAATACATAGAAAAAAAACCATGCGATCGTAAAGTGCATGGTCCCAGCTTCTTCATTGTGTTTGCAGATGTACGTCTCAATACACAGGAATAAAACATTTTGAAATCCTCCAAAGAATAAATTAGGGGAACTTGCAAATGAGAGAGCAGGGAAGCCACAGATCACATGCAAATGCAGTGTGATTTAATTTGGTCTCCGATACATCTCCACTGTGGACGGCCCACTGTGGTCTGCGTTAGATGGCTTCACCTGTGGCTCTCCTGCGGACGTGCATATCAATTGACCCTGGCGTCCCCTGCCAGGTGGCGCCTGTGGTACTCCTCTGGGCATGCCGCGTTCGTCGTGGCACAATGGAATATGTTAACACTGGAACTGCACTGAATCTGCCTCGCTGCGGCCGCAGCCATCGAGTCGTATTGTGATCAACAGCTTTTAAATGGCAGAGGGACAATGAATCTCTAATGAACTCCATTGGAACACACATGTTACTGTGCCAGTGTGTGTGTGTGTGTGTGTGTGTGTGTGTGGTTGGGTGTCTGCTGTACATGCCACAGGCACCCACACACTCAATAAGCAGTTGATAGTTTTATAGTTTATAGAATGAATGGAGCATAGATTTTCACAGTGTGCGACAGAATTGGGGAGTCATGTGACACGCACACGCACACGCACACACACACACACACACACACACACACACAGGAGAGTGATACTCCTTTCAGAAGCAAGACAGCAGCGGGGCGGGTGCAAGGTGAGGGGGGGGATCAACAGCTGTTGTGACATAAAATGACGGGCCACAGCAGAGGGGGGGGTGTTTACTGTCTTTACCGTTGCGCGGGGTCCGTTTCCGCCGATCGCGGAAGGCCGCTCCGGACTGCAGAGCTTCCATCAAGCTGTCCATCACACCGGTTTCATCGCCCTCTGTAGGAGACCAGGAGACAGTGGAGGAGCAGGTTACAGGGCAGTGGGTGCATTCATGTGACAGAGGATATGCAAACACACACACACACACACACACACACTAGTAAATGATGGTTTCAAAGCCTGGCTCGATGGCACTTGGGTAGGCTAGTGCCCCTTGCCACACAGGAATCTCAGCCTCACCTTGCGCAGAGCAAAGAGAGACCCATTTCTGACAGAGCCTCGCTGCACAGACAAGCCTATTAAGGGTGCATCTGCAGCGAGGCAGGGGCCTGTCACTCAGACCCTCCCCTTCCTCCAGTGAATGGCTAGGGAGGAGAAAATATATACTCAGAGCTTAGCGGCTAATGCAGGCAGAGGAGCCCCAGGATGAAAGCATCCACTGATGGCCATTGACAGATATTCTTTCTGTGGCTAACACAGGGGAGCTAAGTGCTCTTTACCAAGATTTAGTGTGGAGCCGCTCGATACCCCGGCGCTCTATCATTGTTCCATCAATGACACCGGGAACAGCCTTAAAAAAAAAAATGACATTCTCCCGGCCTGCCATGCCGACTGCCGCTCACATCTGTGAGACCTGAGGGCTTCAGGCAGTGGGAACAAAGGCCCACTGCCAAGGTGCTGTGAGGCCACTGGCACGGCAGGTCAGGCCCGCGTGCACAGTGCGCGCGGAGCATGTAGCTTGATGGAAAAGGGGGTTCAAAAATAAGCTTAGGTCTCGTATCTAGGTCATCTATCTTTACTCCCCAATACTAATGAGTGAGTCAGGCCCTTTCTTTATCACCGCGGTCCAGAGCAGACATTATTTTAAACTGGGATCATTAGGATGACTTATTGTGGCGCTGCAGACTTGGCCATCAATCGCATACATGAATGGACTGGCTCTTCCCCAATATTTACCATCACGGCCCATGCATCTTGCCCCCCCTATTATGCTTATGGCTAAGGCTGTAAATGTTTGGAGAATAGCGGAGACAACTGCCGCCTTCGCCACCCAGCTCTTTCCCCGTACAGCAAGGTGATCAATCTTTTGTTTCGTGCACGTGTTCGAGGAGAGATGACAGTCAGGCAAATTGAATTTATGAACAGAGCATGTACCCACTGCAACATAATTAATTTGAGGAAATGACACATATCCTGCCATTGCGACAAAGAGTTAGAGCTCGCTGCTTATGTTTTCCCCCCACTTCTTAAACAACGCCAATTGTTCCCACACGGAAACCAAAGGCAGGACAACTAAGAATAGAAACTTGCTCGCAAATTTAAAACCAAAAGAAAGAAAAAATAACAATCCTTCATTCATATTCTGCGTAATATTGCTCTGAGAAGTGGATCTCATACCTTCGCTTTCTTCCACAAGCCATTCCCAAGGGCTACTTTGAAATCAAAGTATCGTTTGCAGCTGTGTACCGTGTGTGACGTCCTTAAAAGCAACCCTGATTAAATCGAGCCTAATTAGGCCAGCTCTATCTGAGCAACACCAGAGCTGAGCCAAGTAGTGCTTATCTCAAACTGCAGCACTACATGTCTGATAGCCAGCCCATTGCTGTAAAAGAGGGGCATGGGTTTCTCCTGCTCTGGCCCAGGAGGAGCAGCGTGGTGAACACCTAGCAGCTACTGCACACAGCAGAATCACCTCGCATGATCATCATCAGCCTCCATATGTAGGCTAACAAGGACGCGGTGCTCGGCTCCGGCGCCTGAAAAAGCGCTTAAGTGGCAGGTAAACATTTATCCATAGCCACCTCAGCACCAGAAACTTTCTGACAGCTCCTTCTTCACTGCCTTCTTCGTGGAGACCTAGACATCACAGGGGGCACCTGACATTTTGATCAATTTGTCCTACTTCTAGCCTAACTGTAGTACAATTCATCATCTGTAATGACCAGGACTTGGGAGCCTTCCTAGACTGGGGTTCAGGGGGAAGACTGCAGACACAAAGAAGCAAAGTGACTAAAATGGGAAACACAATCCCCAGTCACCTGCCAGTACTCCATTAACTATGTCCTACTGGGCCCCAGTTTCAGCTCAAGCAGCCCAGACCTCTGCTTTCAACGGGGCCTTCTGGAGGCTACAGACAATGGGGCGTTTAGCCTCTTACAAATCTGCAACCCAGATCAGGGCAATGTTAAACCACTACTTAGAAATAAAACACACATATACTGTATATTTGAGTGTACATTATATTTTAATCCATAAAGCAAACGCTACTGATCGTTTCTGTCTGAATGCCGCAGTTCACTCTTATTTTCTGCTGTTTAACCCAGGGCAAATATCATCTGCTTCTCATTAGAAGAAGTGGTAGATAGTGTAGTGTGCTGGAGACTTACAGAAAAGCTCACCTTTCATGCCCAGAGATCTTCCTCCAGAGGAAAGATCCCCCACGCTCACAGGAAATTGCCTTCGAAATGGGTTAAGATGGGCTAAGACCCAAGACATTGACAAACCTTCCCAGTGATGAAACACCTTGGTGGGCACCTCAACAGACAGCCCTGCGGTCCTCTAATGATCTGATTAAAGCTGGTGGAGGACTGGAACATGATGGCGTTTTTTTTTTGTTGCACTTTCAGGCTCTTCCCGGTACCTTTGCTAAACTGTTAAAGCGCTAAGATGAGAAATAAGGCTCTGTGAAACTCGAGACGGTGTACCTGTTCCATATCTCTACCTTGTGCCTTGCTGTCCTCTCATCCCTCCCCATTTCCCCCTTGTGGATAGCAGGTGATACCTGAACCCCGAGGCTGTGCCAACCGGAGGAGTGGGGCTCTTGAGGTTGGCTCAGTCTGTATTATATTTACGAGTAGAACGGCGGCGTTTCATAATTGGGTGGGATAACAAGGGCATTGTGCTCTCAGCAGGACTGGTGGAGAAGGGGGGGGGAAATCCTCCCACGTCAAATTAGCTTCTCCTTAAAAAAAGGTAACTGCTGGAGCCAAAGGTGGGGAGGAGGCGTCGCTGAATATCATCATTAACAGGAGGTGCAAAACACAAAGTCAAGAGTCACTGGTGGAGAGGAAAGGGAGGGAGGGAGGGGAGGGGAGGGGAGGGGAGGGGAGGAGGGAAGAGGAGAGGGGAGGGGAGGGGAGGGGTGGGGAGGGGAGGGGAGGGGAGGAGGG
>JAODLI010032179.1:0-19473 GCA_027575585.1 Percopsis omiscomaycus | reverse complement strand
CTCATTGTAAAACTCACCAGCCGTGACATGCAAGTGGTTTTTGGTGTGGGTTGGGTTTCTGTTGCTGTGGACCAGTCGCAGCTCCGGGCTGCCATTGTTATCTTGGCTTGAATCTCATGAGCTTGACAGCCATGGCATTTGTTCCTTCCTCGCTCATTCACAAAACACAAAATACTACGAAGGGAACCCTCAGCCTCCTATCAGAAATTGCTGGCTCCACGTTCCTCATGAATATTTCTGTTTGCTTTTTACACGTCATTTTAATCATTCCTTTATGGTGAGGTTGCAGTGTGTTTGGATTTGGAGAGCGCCTGTGTGTGTGTGTGTGTGTGTGTGTGTGTGAAGTGACACCTGAGTAAGGAACCCTGCCATCTGCCCCTGGAGATTTCATAATCCATGTCTGAGCTTGTTCAGTCTCATTAAACACAGATTCCCACAGAATAGTGACATGCTGTTTGATTTGGGAAAGAGGATCTGTGTTATCCTCTCCCTACACGTGACAAGAATGTGAAGGCGAAGAAGTTGGCACCTGTTGAGAGCAAGCATATTTCTTGCTCCTCAGAGCAAATCATGGGAGTTAAGCCACCCTGGCTTGTTTATAGAGGAACACTAGAGATTAGACGCGTTTGTGAGAATGAATGAATGATTAAACAGTTGATATTGACAGTAATGCCCGCTTGCTGTTGGTGGTTGTTAAAGAAGAAAACACAGAGCATAGAACATTGTCAATTGAGGATATAAAGGATGGCGTCATAGTTTAGTGTCTCTGGTGCGTTGTTGACTAAAAGTTGCGTCACAGTATTTTATTTTTAAAAATTTAGATAACAAAAAAAAAAAGGTTAACTGCTCTTTAGTGCAGCTGTTCTATAATTACTTCTCACACGTAATCCTACAGGTTTACCTGCATTTTTTAACCTCATTCAAACACCCTTGAAAAAGGGTGTGTGAACATCAAATGAATTACTCACGCGTCCACAAATATTTTTCTTAGTAAATAAAAAGATTATCATTGTCTTCTATAAACATTTTGTCCTGCAAAGGTGTGTACACAAACCGCAAGCCATCAATATATCGTAGAAAAAACAACATACTCTACAGGGCCTTGCCTTGGATGCAACACGGGCCGTTCTGCATTGAGAATGCTGTTCATGGTGTTCAACCTGGTGTCAGCAGGGTTTTTGCACCTACTCACCCCGTCTCGGTAATCTGTAAAAAGAAGTGAAACTTTTTGGTATGAAGAGATTAACAGTAAATCCTCATTCCACGCCGCAGCAGATCTGATGAAAGGTGACGTTCTCTTTGAGGTGAGGTATCAATTTGATACAAGGGTGAGGAGGGGGGTTAGACATACAGCGTTTGATCTGTTCAAGGAGGTTGAACACCAGGCTATATTTTCCAAATCCTAAGAACCACAGCCTGGCTTACCCAGAGCCTGATTACTGGTAAAGCATTGCTATGTTAAGAGCACCAGCCACTCAGTTGTATGGAGGTGCAGAGTTTCAAACCAAAACAACAACGATTCTGTGATGCTGAATTCCTCCACACGGGTTATTCTGGATGCAAATTAAGGAGGGTAGCTGGAAAAAAAAAGCATTCAAATACATTAATGAATTAGTTGATTTCTGTCTGCTAGAAGGACCATTTAGTGGCTGGATGATGCGGTGGAGAGAGACCAAATCCCACCTACAGCAGCACAAACACGGCAGCAACATTAATAATGAGACCTAACCAGAAACCCGGTGGGCGTTACCACAAACATTGGTTCTGATCCGATACTAGGTAATATAGGGACAGAAACGTATTGAAAGCGGCTTATGCAATTTCATGTATAGGGAGAGCAGTGTCATGATCTATGAGGTGAATACATCATCAATTGGTTAGATCTGAATACATTTTCATGACCACTAAATGATTTTCTAATGGTTAGCAATCATTGTAAGGTGAGTGGTAGAATGTCTACCTGCCACCTGTGAGACCCAGGTTTGATTCCCAACTGAAGCATGTACTGTATGTAGCAGGCAGTCTAGTGGTCTAGGTGTTGCACCCCCAGCCGGAAGGTTGCGGGTTCGAACCCCAGAGTTGGCCTACCTGTAAGCATCCTTGAGCAAGATGCCTAACCCCTATCTTCTCCATGTAATAGCACTGTGAAATTGTAAGTCGCTTTGGATAAAAGCATCTGCTAAATGACCTAATTGTAGTAAGCAAAGCAAAACAAAAGCTACTGTTAATTACTTAATCATGCAAATAACAAAATAGTGGTCCTGAGGAAATTCGATGTTAACATTTGTGAGAGCAACACAAACTGAACACCACCTATTGGAAACAATAGCGAGGGAATGTCCTTGTCATAAGCTGCTTTATTAGTTATGACCATAATAATGACCCATGAGAGTGAGAGAATGTGTAAGGACAGGTTCAAATCCAGGTCCTAGACTGTGGTTATTTAACTACAAAATCAGGTTTAGATAAGAGCATAATCATTTAATCCAGATACTGTATATTTATTCTAGTGGTCTAGGTGTTAAGACTCCCAGCCAGAAGGTCGTGGGTTCAAGCCCCAGAGTTGGCCTATGTAAGCATCCTTGAGCAAGATGCCTAACCCTTCTCTGCTCCATGTAATAGCATCATGTAATTGTAAGTCGCTTTGGATAAAAGCGTCTGCTAAATGACCTCATTGTTATTGTTAACTGGTTCTTATTCACCCTACTGCTAGTCTACCCGCCAAGTTATAATTTACACAGCTAAAGTGAGTTACTGTAGACAATCAAACTTATAAATAATGATGTCTACTCAGAGCAACAGCAACAACCTGTGTGGCACAACAAAACTTGTGCCACACAGGTTGTTGAGCTTCTTCCTTGGGCCCATGACTGAACTGTAAATATAAGCTTATTTTAGCGACGCGGCAGCAGTAACATCAAAATTCACTTTTAATCCATGGCCTTGGCGTGGATGGAGACCGAATGTGCCGTTTTATAACGTGAGAACCTCATAAATCCTATTTCCTGCAGATTGTAGACTTGTTTTCACTCACTGTTACTCAAGAAGGGCAGGCCCTGGCCCTTTCCCATGAGAATGTATCGGCCTATTGTGAGACAACACATGACAATGAATGGCTTCTGGCCTATGTATTGTGTGTATGTGTGTGTGTGTGTGTGTTTGCTGTGTTGCATTGGAACAAAAGTATGAGTGGAGATTTAAAATGGCTTTCTTCTGTTAAGAGTAATGTTCTGTATTACTGTAAAACTGGGACAGTAACCATGTGGTGGCAGTGGGGTGGTGGTGTCCTTTTAGTGTGTGTGTGTGTGTGTGTGTGTCTGTGTGTGTTGGGGTGTCAGTTGAATGATAGTGGCCGTGTACTCGACATCATTGTTATTGTCCACAAAACATTGATGTTGACAAATGCACGATCATAGGAATAACATGGCGGGCCCTATAGTTTCCCGGTCAAGGCGCAAGCGGAGTCCACGCCCTTTAAAGATACTGAACTCATAATTTCTATTGTAAACTTTTCCAGTTGTGTGGTGAGTTGTGTTCTGCAAAGCCACCTGCCACTCTGGGCAGGTTTTGCAGCGCTTAACCAACCAGGGCAATTCTGGACACAAAGGAAAGATAAGATCACTGGGGATGGAACGTTAGCGGTGACCCTATCTCTGGCAATTTCGTGAAAACAAATGTTGAGCACTGCACATTATCCAGCGGAACACCCCTGACTGGACGGAGTCGATGAGTGCCTCCGCTGCCATTGGCTCAGCCTCCTCTCCCCAGTTGTGCTTCTGATAACACAGCGTAGCCTGGAGCTGGTCTGATAGGAGGAAACCTGCTCAGGAGATGGAGGGAAGCAAAAACGCAGAGCTGGCAGACGTCTATTTGAGGACAAAGACCCCAGCTTGAGCCATTCTGTCCCCCCCGCCCCCCGCCCCCCGCATGCTTGGTGGATTAGATGGGGTTTTCATCCATTAAATGCAGCCGTGTTTAAACTAATCCCACCATATTTCAATATTGCAACAATCCCACCATATATCCCAGACCTCACACTACAACAGAGTATTGGTCAAGCAGTTTCTGCAATAAAATGAGAAAGAAGTGTATCTCCTATTATCTGTGACCATGGAATATATAACAGTGTAGTCTCTTTTTTTCTGTCATATGCATGCGTAAAATATAGGCTATCATTAGTATTTTTGTTTCATTTTTGCCAGTGGAGTTACCCTTAAAAGAGAAAGAGGAACGTTTCCCATATTTGTTATTAGGCGCGCATATACAGTATACTCAGCAAAAAAAGAAACGTCCCTTTTTCAGGAGACTATATTTCAAAGATATTCTTGTAAAAATCCAAATTACTTTACAAATCTTTATTGTAAAGGATTGTAGACAATGTTTTTCATACTTGTCCAATGAACCACAAACAATCAATGAACATGCACCTGTGGAACGGTCGTTAACACACTAACAACGCATAGATGGTAAGGCACTTAAGGTCCCAGGTAAAAAGACTCAGAGGACTAAAGAGACCTTTCTACTGACTCTGAAAAACACCAAACAAAGATGCCTAGGGTCCCTGCTCATCTGTGTGAACATGCCTTGGGCATGCTGCAGGGAGACACAAGGACTGCAAGTGTGTCTGAACAGTTAGTCGCCTAAGACAGCGCTACAGAGATACAGGAAGGACAGCTTATCGTCCCCGCAGTGGCAGACCACGTGTAACAACACCTGCACAGGATCGGTACATCCCAATATCACACCTGCGGGACAGGTACAGGATTGCAACAACAACTGCCAACAACAGTCAGACCAGGAGCGCACAACCTCTCCATCAGTGCTCAGACTGTCCGCAATAGGCTGAGAGAGGCTGGACTGAGGGCTTGTAGGCCTGTTGTAAGGCAGGTCCTTACCAGACATCACTGGCAACAACGTCGCCAATGGGCACAAACCCACCTTCACTGGACCAGACAGAACTGGCAAAAAGTGCTCTTCACTGAAGAGTCACGGTTTTGTCTCACCAGGGGTGATGGTCGTACCCGCGCTTATCATCGAAGGAATGAGCGTTACACCGAGACCTGTACTCTGGAGCGGGATCGATTTGGAGGTGGAGGGTCTGTCATGGTCTGGGGCGGGGTGTCACAGCATCATCGGAACAGAACTCGCTGTCATTGCAGGCAATCTGAATGCTGTACGTTACAGAGAGGACATTCTCATGGCCACCAGCCATACCGCTCGTTCTGTGTGCGGGATTTCCTGCAAGACGGGAATGTCACAGTTCTGCCATGGCCAGCAAAGAGCCCGGATCTCAATCCCATTGGAGCATGTCTGGGTCCTATTGGATCGGAGTGTGAGGGCTAGGGCCATGCACCCCAGAAAGTGGGGTAACATCTCACAGCAAGAACTGGCAAATCTGGTGCAGTCCATCAGGAGGAGATGCACTGCAGTACTTAATGCAGCTGGTGGCAACACCAGATACTGTTACTTTTGATTTTGACCCCCCTTTGTTCAGAGACACATTCCATTTCTGTTTGTCACGTGTGTGAAACTTTGTTCAGTGTATGTCTTAGTAGTGGAATCTTTTTATGTTCATACAAATCTTTACGCATGCCACGTTTGCTAAAAATTAAAGCAGTTGAAAGTGAGAGGACGTTTCTTTTTTTGCTGAGTTCTTTTTATATATGAAAAAAACCGTACCTATGACACTGTTGTCAAAACAATTTAACATAATGTATTTTCTAAACACACCAGTGGATTAGGGTTAGTTTCACCTCCGTCCTTCCGTATCACCTTGTATTCCGGGAGGTGTTTGTTTATGCTTTGCTTGGAAGTACTCCATTTAAGCCCCTGTGACTTAAATGCATTCAGCTCATGCCAGAGCTGCATTGGTATGCCTTGAATGGCACCCTGACATCACACGGGCGTAGATGCCGGAAGAGTTTCCTCTACGTTGCATCTGTTGTAATGTCAATAAAGATTAACTTCCTATCTCACTTGCGTGATGTACAGTCATGTGGTGGGTGGGGGGGGGCTGTCCTAGCTCATTCATTTGTGTAATACCACCGATCCAGAAGGCTGTGGTAGTGCATTACCCAACATTATACAGTACGGTGTATTGCATTAAACCAACACACCCTTGAATACATAAATTAAAACCCTCACTGCCTCCATTTATCTTCTACACCTAGAATCTGCCCACTACAATTAGTTTCCTACTAAACAGGTCCCTTAAATGGTTGCGACAGTCAAATTTTTAATTTCATGTCAGAATGAAAACATGTTAGGCAATAAGACAAGCTTGCGTCATTTACTACTGGTTTTTAGTGGCAATGACAGATACTAGGGCTAACAGGTTACAAAACAGCCTCTTCCCTTTTAATACACATAAGTGAGCAATGCGCTCCACAACAGTTTGAGGAAATATGTCAGTTTATTTAAAAAACAAGACCTTAAGTTTTCCTAGTAAAGGGGATGCTAGCTGCCCATGTAGCGTAGATTGAAGTGTTTGGAGCCTGGAGTGGTGGGGGTAGGCCAGGAATCCGATGGGGAGCCAGTAAGGGTCTAAGGGGAAGGACAGGGGCAACGTGGGTCCGATAGAAGCAGATAACCCAGCCAGAACAGAGTTGCTGCATTAGTCTAGGCCAGAGATGACCAGTGCCTGGACACGGAGATTTACTGGTTCAGGAGTCCAAGACCTTTGCAAGCCCAACACTTCTGAAAGAGGTGATGTGTGGCTCCATGCTCAAAGTGAGTCTAGACGCTGGTATGCTCATGTAATGAGACATTTAAGCATCATCTTACAGGAAGTGTTTCACCAGTACCACGCATCAAGGGAGGGATTTCACAGAAAATTCATCCCTTTAAAAAAAGCGCATAAGAGCATAAAGTATCAACCCATACCTTTACAGTCATCGCAATTTGACAGAGGCACAAGAAACCAGGGTAGGAGGCAATTTGGTCGTTGAGCAAAGTATTAGAGCCAAAAACTAGTTAAAGGTTTATTTTCCAAAACATTATGTACATAAAACACTTCACAGTAACACTTTGCACAGTGTGTGCAAAAAGTAATCAGTAATCTCATTCAGCATCAGGCGCACTCTCATCCATCCACAACACACACACACACACACGCAGCAGCAAGAGTTCAAATGCATTTCAGTATGGGTGTGCTTTGATAAATAAATTGGTCTTGCAGTGCTTCATTCCTTCATAAATAATAATTTTATAAAGTACAGTAAAGCGACTTTCTGGTAAATGTCTGTTGACACATCGCCGTCCACTACTTCACTAGAGTTGACATTAGTCCATACAAAAGAGAATGTTCTACAAATCCCAAGGCAGCTCCAACAGGTGTAGCCCCCCTCCAGACGTCTGCCCAGACACCATCTTCGCCATTGACATTGGCCAGTGTCCTTTTTTTAAACCAATACCAATAATTCCAGGTTTGTTCAGAAACCGACCCTCCAAGTCCCTCCTACCATGTGCTGATCAGTCCTGCTTTTAAGTGCTCAGACGTACAGAAGGTAGGCCTTCTCACGTTTGTTGGGTCCCTATGATGATGATGTGATGATGGTGCAGCGTTGGCAAGTGCAAAGAGTTACATGGGAAGTCTAGCAAACAAATAAAGCAGGAACTCATTAGACTTGCGCATACATTGGATAAGGCTTTTTCATTCTATGCTGGCCAGTGACATGACTTACCGGCTGCTTGGTTTCACGTCCCAGCCGTCACGACATTTTACGTAGGTTATAGATTCCCCGGGTGAAATTTCAGTCTTTGACTGTTCTTGGGCACAGAACGTAAACCTATAAAAACATTAACAGACTTAGTATACAACAAAGAACATGCAAACCAATGTCCAATATCAGCA
This sequence comes from Percopsis omiscomaycus, assembly GCA_027575585.1. Lineage (NCBI taxonomy): Eukaryota > Metazoa > Chordata > Actinopteri > Percopsiformes > Percopsidae > Percopsis > Percopsis omiscomaycus. The sequence continues at coordinate 11,621 of JAODLI010032179.1, read as the reverse complement.
TTAGCCACGACATAGCATGGCCGCGCCGGCTAGCTTACTTTTTCTGCGTTTCTCCAGATTTCACGCGAATCCGCCGTACTTCAAGCACAGGCTTCCTGGGCGTGTTGTTCCAGGACCAGAAGGACTTCTTGATATTCTTCCAGACAGAGTTCCAGGAATCTGCTGCTCCTTCCCAGCTCAAGCGGATACTCAGCAGGTCACCAATGTCCTCTTCGGTAAAAACCAAGAAGGTGTTTGTAACGTTAAGGCCAACGCCGGCAGGCCTGAGTGGTGGGAGGAAGAACAGGTCAGTGAGATCAGCAGTCCAGTCCCTTTTAACCGTTTGGTCTGTCACACCTACGACAAACACTGTTCATTGTGTAGTCTACGTTTAATCCAATTGCACCCAAATTCTTCCATTTGCAGGAGGGATTTTTGTCCTTACACTTCAACAAACTTGTCTTTTGTGTCGCTGTGGGCACCGTACAACTTGACATGGAATGTGGGGTCTGCGTTGTCTGACTGATTCCGGTTAAACACATGCATCTTCATCTGGTAGTGGTAGCCTTAACAGAAAATATGCAAGTTAATGGTTTGTCCACCATAAAGAAAACGGTTACCAATTATGATAATGTTATGCGTCGTGTCAAAGACTACAGTGGTATGCCGTATTGCTCAAGAAAGCTACCCTTGAAGAAATGGTATAAAGATAAGAGGGCAGTTAGCTAAAACAAGCTACACGTTTCCCCTGATAGGAGCTCACCTCCGAACGGAGTGACGGCGCGCGTTTTCAGGTACATCTTGCTGTTGCGTCTTTTGCGCATCTTCTTGGCGTTGTAGCCGATGTTGTTGCACCGGTTTTTGCGACAGCTGAGGCAGATGCCCTTTTTGAAGCGGTCCGGGCCGGTGCACTGGAAGGCGAAGCTCATGTGGTCCTTGTTCATGAGAGAGTCCACAAACAAGTGCACGGCGCGCTCGTGTTCACATTTCATCACCTCCATGAGGTCTGGAGAGGGCAACAGGTCATGGGTAAGCACAACAGACTAGGGTGAACAAAGGCATCTAGACAAAGAATCAAGAGGAACCGTGCCATGAATGAAAACTCATTTACAGTTTGTTTATCGCACCCCCTGAGAAACACAAATGTCAGTCCCATCTCAATAGGGGGTGTCATACTGTGCATGTGGCTGTGGGGGAGGGGGGTGGAAAGAGGCGTGCAAGCCACTCGGCACGGAGTTGTAGGAGGGGCATGTGGCCGAGTTTTTCAAACCAAAAACACTTTGCTGTGCTCGTGTCAACAACTAGGGTAGATTGACTGTCCCACACAGCACTTAGAAGCTGTCTGCACCTGCTTTCGGGGCCCCATAATACAATTACTAGCCTACAGCTTCTTCACTACTTACTTCCTGCCATCGCCAAGACATCCGCTATTTGACATCCTGGCTGCACGTCGCCTCCGTTGGGGTAGATGTCGATGTCGCCGATGGGCTGCTGGATCCCGATGCTCACACCCAGGGTCTCCCTTGTGTAGGTGTGCAGGACGTCCACAAAGTCGGCGTCGTCGGGGCTCAAGCGCTTATGCTCCGCCGCGCCTTCAAACATGGGCCCCGCTGGGTCCAGACCTGCGAGGGCCAGCCGCGGGACACAAGGTCAGGCAGTGGCACGGCATACGCAGATAGACTGCCTGGACGCACCAGTCCGGCGGTTTCCATGACAACCCCCCCGCCCCACTCACCAGTGATTCTGCCAACAGTCCCTCGTACATAGGTCCCGGCATATCCAGCCACGTGTGCGCCAAGACTGTAGCCAATCAGGTGCACATTCTGCAATGGCAGCTGCTGCTCATCCTATAGGGGGGAGGGGGGGAGAAAGCGAGAGAAACACGTTAAGTCCTCAGCTGCTACAATAGAGACACAGCCAGGCCTGGGTGTTAGCCAGTGGCTATCCCCGGCGACGGTAACCAAGCCAGTCCCTGGTTCAGATATGAAGGCAGAGTATTCATGCAACTGCATCGCCACCATCTGTCTTAGTTTGCCTTAATGAAAACCAGTCTTTGTCTATGCTTACAACTGTGTGGCGGGCAGGCCAAGCCCCTGTTCACTCATCCTGGCTCAAATTCAGGACAACTTCTGAATGGGACGCCTGGCTTTCTCCCAAAGATACTAAACTGCCTCCTTTCCCCAACACTGCTCTTTGATCAGCACTGGATTTAAGTGCTTTTTTTTTTTTTTTTTTTTAAGGACATTTTTGCCATCATGGCTTTTTAAACCCATAAGACACAGGAGCTGTATAAACAATGACCTGCTACCTGGTGACTAGGACTGCCTACACGTTTTTATGGGGATGTTTCACTGAAGGAAACTAGCAAATGAATGCATCATAGCCACCATTAGAGTTTGCAGATGTTCCACCCCGCCCACCATCTCCCCCACTGAGCTGCCAAGATAGGATCCTATCCATATCTTGGAGTCAATATAAACCAACTCCAACCCTATGCCTTTGAGCAGACCCCAGGAATGAAGAATAGCTTCTGCACAAGAACATTCATGTTACAATAGGTGATGGTTGCTTTGAGGTAAACTAGAGAATATTAATGTCTGACCGATGTGTCCATATATTGCATTCAACAACAGACAGGTTGCCAAGTTATTGCACAACCCAATTTCAGCCACACTCAAGGTGAAGTGCACACACCTGAAGCCAGTTGAGCAGGCTGGCAATGCTGAGGCCAACCTGGTGGGTGTGGTTCACAGCATCGGGGTACAGATGGTGCGCCAGCGATATCCAATCAACCACAATGACATTAGCCTCGCCTTCACGCTGCATCACGGCTGAGACCAGTTTGTGCATCCAGCTCTCGAACAGCCCACTCATCTGAGAAGAGACAGTCAAGTCAGCATTTCCCCCAAACCACTACAGACTCTTCTTCAACTGGGGAGCTCAAATCTAACCAGTTACTTGTTCACATGCCTGCAATAACATTCCCCAGCCACAACTTAAAAAGCAAAGCAACAAAATATGGACAAGACAGTTTGACCCATGTAGAAATTCTAGTCAAGATTATTGCTGATTTGTGTGCCATTTACCGTCCAGCCATGGATTATAAGGATTGTCTTGGCTGTGGCGTTGAAGCCACACTCCTCAATACACTCCTTCTTGCCATGCTGTAGATAGCACCCTTCCTGGTCAAAATCTAGACTTTTACGCATGTTGTACTTGATGCCGTCATGAAGATAGCGGTCTGTTGACTCAAATTCGTTTTCTTCACCTGGGAGGTCAAATGACAGATTAGGTCACCAAAGCAATTTTTAAAAAAATGCAAGCATCTCAAATCACGCAAGTGTGATTATAAACCAAGATCTCGCCACCGTTGGACGAATGGTAGTGTGTCGCCTTTTAGGCAACAGAAATACTGCCCACGTCAGTTGCATTAGTTTCCTAACCCACTTATAATAAATAGAATAAACATCTGGTACAATAATGACTTGGGTTGCATAGGCGTACCCCACCACCACATCTTTTATTTCGTTCTCACGGCTGCAATCGTTTAACACGCAGCCCCTGGGCTTGAGGAAACATGTTAATGCGTTGACCGATTAATTGATTCACTAGATGTTGCCTTTAGTATTGTATTGGCTTACTGTATCAAGACAAATGCCATGCAACGTGTTTGTTGCGAGATAACTCGTTAAATAAAACTAATAGCTAGCCTAATTCAGGCTATTCATTCCATGTGAACAGAGAAAGCCAATAGTCTTGTCGGTGCGTGGGAAGACAAGGACTCGGCATAACATCAGTCAAATAGAAGACGTGGCGTTGTACTTCCTTGGGGTTTCTCATGGCTTAACCCCCAGGACACGTAATCGATTTTAAAAGCCATCACGTTTTACTCTAGCCATTTTACACTTTTGAGGCGCGATTCCCCACGAAGTCGGATACGTTCCATTTAGCTAATTGGAGACGCGTATCTGTCGATCCATTTGTGGTGTAAAGACTAACGTTAGCTTAATTTTGCGCCAACAATAAAATACACTACTTTTAATTAAGTATTTTTACCTTTCAGAACAGCATTCTCCACAAGTTCAGACGCGAAGAACCTGACCACACAATGTAACAAGATCCATAACGTAAAGGTTATACTAGTCATTTCCAAACCACCAACGAAAGTGGAAATATTTCTTTGTGATACTTCCAGGGACTTCTTCCACAATTCTTGTCGCGTGGTAACTGTTAACCTGTGTGCGTTTAGTCCAAACGGGTGCAAAGAGCGGTGGCGTGGTCGAGAGCGGTAGAGCTGTTTGAGAAATGTGTGAACTTGCATCAAGTGTCTCATTAGAGTTTTAAATAGTTACTCGTTTTAGTCATCTGATCATCGGCTGATCTATCTCGGCTACTATTGGTCCAACCCCCGTCTGTTTACGTTTAGAGGCGTGGCAAGAATGAATGAATTCGTAGTAAATCAAACTGACTTGGTCTCGTGTGTGGCGTCATTACACAACCCATATTCACACATAGAAGAAGGAAGAGAGTTTTACGGTGAATTGACACTATAAAATAATTAACTCGAAGCCAAATATCGGTAGTGTGTTTACTTTTCAATATAATTTTTAAAAAAAATGTATGTCCTTGCACCCCCCCTTCCCCGATCGTTCATGAAAATATTTTGAAAGGCTTCAATCGTGTCGGGGGAGGGGGAGGTTATCTCATTCTATCAGCGACAACAATGCGCTGTCCACGGCTCTAGTTGGCTCTCTGCCAGATCTTCAGTTTAGCTCAACCATGGACCAGTTTCAGTTGATCAGGCGAATAATTGGCTCACTCACGCAAGGTCTTGGCTACAATAGCGCTACTGTTTGTGTATATACATGGGCTCCCACGACACAGCAGGGTTTTACACCTGCCACCAGAACCAACCCTTTGACTTTAAATCTAAAGATCAAGGATTCATCTCTTAATAAATACATCGGTTACTTGCTCACCTCTGCCTGATTGAAACCCAAACACTCAGCGAATAAATCTACGGAGGAGCAAGTGGAGAAAGGGTAGGTAAGAGTGATTTGAGTCTATTTGGGACGCATATTACTGCTCCAGTAGTTTACTACACTACAAACGTAAATACCCTGCCAAAAATCTAAATAGTTTAAAATAGGCTACGTAAATTACCTGGTATTAGATCTTACAAACCACTATACTTTAAGACTATAAAATGGGTCTTGAGGTTTGATAGTCAAAATACATTTGATTATTCCAAATTCCAAAAGCTTTGTTACCCACATTGCTAAACATTGCGGTTTTATTCAGAGATGAACACGTGTTCTTATTGTCAATGTACTTTGTTTTAACAGTGTAGCATAAAAATAAAATATCACCTGGTCATCTAAAATATCATCTGGTGAAAGTCCTGATCAGCAAGAATGGATGTTCCAGAATTTGTGTAGACATAACTCTTAGACAGCAGACAATGTCTGTCTGGTCTGGTCTGTTAAACACAGCCATAACTTCAGAGGCTGGCATTTGATAGTCATGGTCAGTAACTAACTCAGTCAGCAGGCTAGTATGAATGCCAGTTTTATTCTGCAGAATGCTGACATGTCCTGATTTTGCCCAACAAGGTCTGAATACCAGAGCTTGAATAACAATGAGATATTGTTTGATATGTAAACAACAATCAATCAAATAGACTTCCATTACATAACGGGTACTCAGAAGGTAATGGGGAAAAATGGAAAACGTTAGTAGACATTTATAGTGAAACGATGACAACATTTGGCATTCACTTTGGAAGAGTTTGTGTACGACACAGCTCACAGACCTTAACCTAACAAGACAAATGCGCCATCAAGTGGTCGCTGCTGACAATGCATCTGCCAGTGACATAGGAGGCGGAGGGAGATGTGTGCCAGACCGGATCCTTCATGAGGGAAGAGGCCAGGGACAGCCAACCCCGGCTTCTCTTCTCGTTAGCCAACAACATAATTCCGTTTTGCAAGCCAAGGAGCCCGAACAAGGGCCTGTATTAGTGTATGTAGGATGTCCCGCCATGAAGGTAAGAGTCAGTTTATTCAATGGATTACACACATTTCGGGTTACGCAGTAGTGCTTGTCAGAATGCCGCTAACGCTAGCTAACGCTGCTAGTCAAGCATTCTGTGTTTTGCAGCTCATCCCAGTTAATGGTGGCTAGTGTTAGCATTAGTATTAGCGGAGCAGTATGGGCTCGGTATCTGGTGGTATGGCGACCCCAAAATACGTTTTAAATCAGAGGGCATTTCGGCTGTATTGAGGTTATCAATAACGTGCTGACAAATAGTGTTGACAAATAAGCAGAAGGTGCTAACTGGATTTAGCTTAACAATGTTACTCCGCTAACTGTAAATAGGTTAGCCAGGTTAACGTTAGCATGCTGGTTAGCCGGGGGGAGTGCCGAGAATGAGAAACATTCTGCAGCCAACAGCTCCCCACAATGTTAGCGGTAGCTAATTTCACAACTCGTATGTGTAAATGTTGGCCTGCTGGCTTGCTCAGCGTTTACTAACATTAACCTCGTCCTTGTGGCCAACCATGTTGACATAATGAAGTTGGTTGTTAGCGGACCTTTACCATTAAACGTTACTAGCAGCTTGCTCTGCTGCCGCTAGAAAGTTGCTGGTAAGTTACTCATGACAAAGTCAACCTTGGGCTTCTGGGTTATTGGCTAAATCACTAAGTCATTCATATTAAGCAAATTTTTCAGAGTGAGGTTAGGCCCGAGTGGGCCTTTTTTTACAGATCTGTGTTTTTACTGACTATACTGTCATCATTTGGAAAAAATGGTTTTGTTATGACCCTGCTAACTCGATTGGCTACCGTACTGAAGCTACTCTATGAGCCAACTATTTGTCAGTTGCCAGCACGGCAGGATCCCGTTGACACTTGCAACTTTTAGAGCTTGCTAGCTTTGAATGGATACGTGAGAGAGTTTCAACTGCCTAGTGTCATACAATACACCCAGGCTGCACGACTGTTGTAGTCAATCAAGAATGGCTTTCACTTGAACATAGTGGACACGTTGGTTACCTTTGCGACACATTATAGCTAGCTATTGTTGTGAGTTTAAATCTTTTAATGTTTCTCAAATATAAGGCGTGTCATATAATGTAAGATAATTTGTTTATGATCGGCTGTTAATTTATAGGGCTTTATTCGCCATGCTCTGTTAATTGCTGTCGAGTAAACGGTTAGTTTTAACAATTGTGCTATGGATTTGTGCTATGTGCTATGGATGATGATTTGGCTTTCAGATACTGTAAGATGTTCCAAATACTAGAAAAGAATTCACAATGGTAAAACTGTAAATGTGAGACGAATTCCACAGGCCTTACACTGACCATAACCTCAAAACTAAAATACTGTGAGTGGAATAAATTGGGAATAATTAATTAATTATCCAGTCAGAGCATCAGTTACAATCGAATACATGAACTAGAAGGATGTGTAGATCCTTTGACAGTAGTTTTGCCTTGTACTGTGTTGAACAGTATATGGTCGCTGACCTCTGTTGTGTCACGTCTTTGTAGGTGTGAGCTGTGATGCATGTTTGAAAGGAAACTTCAGAGGGCGGCGTTACAAATGTCTAATCTGCTACGACTATGACCTGTGTGCATCGTGCTACGAGAGCGGAGCGACGACGACAAGACACACCACCGAGCACCCCATGCAGTGTATATTAACCCGGGTGGATTTTGGTAAGTAGTAATATTTACCATTCACTTTGCTTTGAGAGGAGGGAGTTGTTAAAATTAGCTCAGTGATGCCCTTAAAAGTACACCAGGTGTGAGTCCGGGCGTCTCCTTCCTGCCTGTTTGTGAGATCTGATGCCTCCCCAACCGAATCGATGCAGCCAACTAGACTGGTCACGTCCACCGCAACTCAATGGATCTCTGTTGGAGTCTGAGTTTATTCATACACCGCTTCTGTTCTAGCTGGACTGCGCATCTGTACCTCCTGTTTTGAATATTTTAGCCAAATGCCACAAAATAATCATCGCACAACCAACAGCGCAACAGAAAATGCGTTATCACCCTTCTGTTTACAGATGGCACCGTTCAGACAAAAGTACAAACGAGTTATGTGGCTTGCATGCATTCATGGAAAACATACTCGCAAAGTAGCCTATTGGATTTCTGCTCATGACTTTAGATTTACTAACAAAGCCATGTGGCTCTCGCCCAGTAGAGCTAGGCTTACTAGGGAGCTAGTGTAGCTCCTACAAGTCGCTGTGCAAGTATTCCATGCCCTAGCTCTGGCATTAAATGTTATAATGTGTTATCACAAGGTAGGGCTATTTTCTACACATTTAAAAAAACAGTTGCTTAATCAACTCTTTGGCAACAGAGCTGACAAAAGATGATAGATATACTGTACAATAGATTCTCGAACCTGTCATTTATAAATGTAACCGTGTGTGTGTGTGTCCCTCCAGACCTGTACTACGGTGGAGAAGCCTTCTCAGTAGAGCAGCCTCAGGCGTTTACATGTCCTTACTGTGGCAGGATGGGCTACACAGAAATCTCCCTGCAAGAGCATGTGGCTGCGGAGCACACAGAGACGTCCACGGAGGTGGTGAGTCGGTCCTGGACACGTTACCTGACGACTGCACTCTCACCATTTGCATTGGGAGTTGAATTTAAATATTTTTTTAGAACAGCATGCTCTGTTGTCTTGGTGATCGCATTATCAAAAGGCACCCCAAGCATATTGGAAGGGAAGCTAGAAAGCATATTTAATCTGTACTGCATGTTGATACAATTGGGCCATTTAGCAGGTATATGGGTTAAGCATCCTCCGCAAGGATGGTCTGTAACAAGACCCTCTAATTATGAAAGGAAAATTGTAAACGACTGATAAAACAAATGTCAAGCGAGTAACATCTGGTATTTTAATAGCCCAGCTTAACCAACCTGATATGGCAAGCTCCAACATTTGTACCCACTTGAGGAACTACTTTGCTCTCAACGGAGGGATTTGATGGTGATTGGAGACAAGAGGAGAGGAACTAGAGGAGTGTTACCCCTAGTGTGATCTGAAACAAAGTGCACTCCCGTGTACGTGAATGTAACCGTTTTTTGTACGGCTGTGCCACCAGTTGCACCTTTTTAAGTCACAGTTTTAAATTTGATATGTGCATGCATCCTTGAGAGATGGCGTAGTATAGACATTTAGTCTATATATTGTGTGCTTTAATATTCAGCGTGGGACTGAATGTTTCTGTGCCTTGCTCTTATTGTTCCATGTCTCTTTCAGATCTGTCCCATATGTGCAGCGTTGCCAGGTGGAGACCCTAACCATGTGACGGACGACTTCGCTGCTCATCTCACACTTGAACACAGGGCACCCAGAGACTTGATATCCTTTCTAAGGCAGCTGAACCGCACTATGTTTTTATTGAGGGCGAAAATAGTTTTGAGCTGAATTTGGTTTCCCCTATGAAAATGGATTGTCTAGGCCAGTCCATCATGCTTCCAAATGGTATTTTGGGTTGACCAGTTTCTTTTCTTTGTTGTTTCAGGGTTGTTTAAACTCTGTATTTTGAGAAGGGTATTGCCATATGTAGTGTATACATACATGATACCTGAGCAGAAATGCCTCTGCCTCCAAAATCGCTTTGAATTCCCTCTTGTGAGTGGAACTACTTTTAGCAATCGTTCCACCGCCATTGTGTGTAAAAGTGACTCGGACGTGTTGTGTATCCTGCTGTATTCAAAGGACAACATCGTCATACTGAATAATTCCCAGAGATACGGCCCGGGCCTAGTACATCAGGTACATCATCACCTGGAACGCAACCACATGAGTTCAAATGGGCTCTTCAGACCAAGTCAGGACAGGGGGTAGTGACGCCACCTTGCTCAGGAACAGAGGATGTACACAAAAACATGTTAGCAATATAACATTACGAAACATTCATATTGGTAATACCTTGAGTGTTCCTTAACGCCGAGCTCCACGACGAGTACAGCGGCGTGCGGCACGTGAGGCGGATGTTCCACCCCGGCCGCGGTCTCGGGGGTCCCCGTGCACGGAGGTCCAACATGCACTTCACCAGCAGCACCACCGGGGGGCTCTCCACCAACCAGAGCTCCTCGCAGAGCTCCAACTACAGCAGAGAGGCCATGGACCCCATAGCAGGTCAGTCGCACACAGTCGGGCGAGAGAGAGCCCGGTGCATAGATCTGGGGGCAGGATAGTCCAGTGGTCTAGGTGTTGGACTCCCAGCCAGTAGGAGGCAGGATAGTCCAGTAGTCTGGGTGTTGGACTCCCAGCCGGAAGGTTCCAGTCCCATAGGTGGCCTGCCTGTAAGCATCCTTGAGCAAGATGCCTAACCCCTATCTGCTCCGTGTAATAGCACCATGTAATTGTAAGTGGCTTTGAAAAAGCATCCTAGCTAAAGCTAAATTAGCTAATATCGGCACTCTTTACGTAAACGTATGTGTGCCTTCAATGCATAGCTCCATGTGAAGCCTTGAAGCCACAGGACAGCTTAGGTTGGAAAACTGCCCCATAAATATGCAGGATGCAAACAAAAAGTGGATTCTACAGTCTACAGTACGGTTGTGTGTGTGCCCGCTGCATGCACGCATACAGTACAAACGCAAAGTACATCAGACAAGTAATGAGAGCCGTTGCCATGGCAAATCCTTGTTTATGCCGTTTTTCTGTTTTTAATGGGGGTTGAGTGCCTGGCACCTCCTGCTGTGCTATAATGAGCATGTGTGTTCCAACGAGCCGCCAGCCATCGCCTGCTATACCTGCGTGCTCTCGGCGCAGAAGCTTCTCAGGCTTGCGTTTCAGTTGATGCGCTAGTTAAGTGATGTCTACATTTATTAAAGTTTGTATTCACACGACCCATTATATACAGCAGTATACAGACTGGAGATGCACACGTGCGTATGTCTGTGAGAGCCGATACAGCTATCGGGGGAAACAAAGCATTGCGTACCAATTATAATTGGTACGATAGGGGGGATTATATTAAAACGGGGGGTGCATAAAGAGTCACGCCACCCATCCTTACCGCATGCCCTCCTCGCTACAGAGCTCCTGTCCCAGCTGTCGGGGGTGCGGCGCTCGGCGGGGGGCCAGCTGAGCTCGGGCCCCTCGGCCTCCCAGCTGCAGCAGCTCCAGATGCAGCTGCAGCTGGAGCGGCAGCAGGCCCAGGCGGCGCGGCAGCAGCTGGAGACGGCGCGCAACGCCACGCGGGGCAGCGGCCGCGCCAACGCCATCCTCAACACCAACTCAGCCGCCGCCGCCAACCCCGGCAACAGCGCCAACCACAACAGCAACCCCAGCCCCAACCCGGGTCCCCCCGAGCCCAGTGTAGCGCACGTGGCACACAGCTCCCAGTTTCTACTCAGCAGGTTTGTCTTCAGCTTACCTTCACTTGGCATAGCATGCTAACACACAGGACCAGTCATAGCGTAGCATGCTAACATACAGGACCAGTCATAGCGTAGCATGCTAACTTACAGGACCAGTCATAGCGTAGCATGCTAACATACAGGACCAGTCATAGCGTAGCATGCTAACATACAGGACCAGTCATAGCGTAGCATGCTAACATACAGGACCAGTCATAGCGTAGCATGCTAACATACAGGACCAGTC
>JAODLI010032169.1:0-14862 GCA_027575585.1 Percopsis omiscomaycus | reverse complement strand
ACACGACAACATGTAGACTGGCCCGCAGACCAACTGAAGACAGGAAGGCAGGAACACGACAACATGTAGACTGGCCCGCAGACCAACTGAAGACAGGAAGGCAGGAACACAACAACATGTAGACTGGCCCGCAGACTAACTGAAGACAGACCGACACGGTGCACATTATCTCCCGTGGGACGCGAAGGAGGGGCCGTGATTGGCCCCCGGGGGCCGGACAGGAAGTCAGCGAGCCTGTCCGGCCCCCGGACCCCAGAAGGACGCCTGTCCTCCCTCTCTCTTACTGTCACTGAGTTGATCATCATCATCATCATCATCACGTAAAAAAAACCCGGAGAACGCACAATCCTTTTCCCAGAATGCACCCTGCTCTTGCAGTACAATCACAGTACACATTATTGCTTACTTGGCAGTTGTTTGGAGACTTCTAGTCACGGTGATTCAGTTTCCCCATGGACTGACGCGCTGGCTCTGAGAAGCCTAAAGGTAATGTCGGTACAGCAGAACAACAAACAACAGGGAACAGGGATAGATACACTGCCAGTCAACTGGCGTTCACTCGTAGGCAAAGTGCTCATTGTAAGTACCAGCACTGAAAAATAGAAAGAAAAATAAGGCCTGTGTACTGGGAGCTGACCAGTACTAACAGTCTCCTACTGGTTCTACTGGGAGCTGACCAGTACTAACAGTCTCCTACTGGTTCTACTGGGAGCTGACCAGTACTACCACAGTCTTCTGCTGGTTCTACTGGGAGCTGACCAGTACTGCCAGTCTTCTACTGGTTCTACCTTGATGTCCGGTACACCCACAGTCCAGCTGACACAAGCTCCACTGGAGCAGTTTGGGTTTGAATGCCTTGGTACAGAACAGGATCAGACCAATGGGGCTATCCCTTCTGTGCGTGTGGCTCTTCTGTCTGCACACCATGCAGATCAGGATGAAGATATCCTGCTGGTAGGATGTAGTAGTCTGGACTGGACTGGACTGGACTGGACTGGACTGGACTGGAGTGAAGTGGAGTGGACTGGTCTGGACTGGATGTGACTGGAGTGGAGTGGACTGGACTGGACTGGACTGGAGTGGACTGGACTGGAGTGGAGTGGACTGGACTGGACTGGACTGGACTGGAGTGGAGTGGAGTGGAGTGGACTGGAGTGGAGTGGACTGGTCTGGACTGGATGTGACTGGAGTGGAGTGGAGTGGACTGGACTGGACTGGACTGGATGTGACTGGAGTGGAGTGGAGTGGACTGGACTGGAGTGGAGTGGACTGGACTGGAGTGGAGTGGAGTGGACTGGAGTGGAGTGGAGTGGACTGGACTGGACTGGAGTGGACTGGACTGGACTGGACTGGAGTGGAGTGGAGTGGAGTGGACTGGACTGGATGTGACTGGACTGGACTGGACTGGACTGGAGTGGAGTGGACTGGACTGGACTGGAGTGGAGTGGAGTGGAGTGGACTGGACTGGAGTGGACTGGACTGGACTGGACTGGACTGGAGTGGAGTGGACTGGACTGGAGTAGAGTATTAGACGTTATATTAAGACTGCTGACACAAGCATTTAGGAGCACCGATGCACTTTGAACAACGCTTGTAAATATTTGCCCTACTAAGGTCGGATATACACACATGCAAACACACACACACGCACACACACACACACACACACACACACACACGCACACGCACGCACACACACACACACACACACTGCCATTGCTATCTCTCACATGGAGGGAAGAACACTAGTACACACAGCGTGTCCTAATTAAAGATATTTATAATAAATATGTCATAAAGAGAAAAACATGTCCACCCAAGAGGCGGTCCAAGTGGAGGGACTCACTCAGGCTTTTCCCGTCTACATGCACTTTCTTCTGTGTTCAAAGCATTTAGTTTAAAGGCTGATTCAAGGCTATTTGACGAAGTGTGTCGTAACATCCTACATTTGCCCTTCTAACGCCAATCAGAACTCTAATGCACTTCTAAATTCCGATTGGTTGCCGCCTGAAGAACCCCGTCATAGCTCATTACCATAATGTTGCCTGGACTTCAACTTTCCTCTGACTCCCAATCAGGGGAAATTCTGAATTCCGACCAATCAGGGAAAAGAGGTCCTTGGTTGGTCAGAATTCTTTCGGGTGCAGTCAAAAATCTAAATGGACAGAGGCAGAGGGAAATCAACCAGTGCAGATGTTCTCACAGATGTTGATGGATGGATGTCTATGGCATCTAGACGTACAGCTCTAAATCTCACCTACAGCAGCTTTAGGTTCCTTTAGTGACAGCTGTCTGACCCTTGCATGGGGGGCATTCACTTTGTTAGCTTTTCCCATTTGTTTTCTGAGAGAGAGAGAGAGAGAGAGAGAGAGAGAGAGATGGACAGGATGATTATGTATTTAGTTTTTTTACAACAAATTTACATTTGCATTTACATTTACAGCATTTGGGGGGACAACAGACTACACTGAATGTTTACATTTACATTTACAGCATTCGGCAGAGGCTTTTATCCAAAGTGACTTACAGTCAGTACATTTGTCAACAGTTGAACCGGTTAACTGCCAGTTTTGCAAGCAGATAACATTCTCCTAGAATAAGGACAGCATCGTGTAACCATGGTTACTTCACTTATGCATTTGCACAACATTACTCGAAGGTTTATCATTCACTCCTTAAAACAGTTAGTAATTAAAATGATCAAAGTTATCATTCACACTTCAAGTTATTCATTCTTCAAACTAGTTAGCAAATAATTGTTAACTGTAAAGTGCTTAGTATTCTAAGAGCTGATCTAGCAGAGTAGAAAGAAGGATTTTAATTTTAATTTTAATTTTAAAAAGGGAGGAAAGGAGGATAGAATAGAATTGATCACCTCCTACAAAACTGTAGTTTATCAGCAAGTATTGTTCTGAGGGGTGTTTTAATTGCTGCATAAATGTACTGTACTTTCTACTGTCTTCGATGCAGATGCTTCTCTTTTGTTTAATGTGTACCATTAATTCTGCCAGAAAAACTGTTTTCCTTTTTTTTTTTAAACAGCAACAACAGCAACATGAGAGTCACTGAAAAATGTCTCATCACAAATGTGATCCCAATCCATTTTAGTGTGGCCTTTCAATTCATGGTGTACAGTGCCTGCACGCACAGTTTTTGTCCAGCAGAGGGCAGCGTTATTACTATTTAACACAAAACTGTGGCGGAAAGAGCAAGACCGTAGCGCCAGGCAAGCAGACAAACAGGCGTGTAGACACAGACAGAAGCAGGGATGACAGAAATAGGATAGAAAGAACAAAGTGACAAAAAGTGAAAGTGCCAGTGTTTAGAATAAACGCGTTGTTGGACAGTGCGTTGGGAGAAACTGCATGGTTTGTTTCTTTTTCTTCTGTTGTTTTTAACGTGAAGCACATTGAGTTGCTCGTGCATAAAAGGCGCCACACATATTACAGACTGAAGTTTAGAACGTTGTCATGCTGGCATCTGAACCTACTTACCGTTAAAACCAATAAAAGCATAGATAAAATGACTCGTTGTACATGGTCCGTTCAAGGTGTGCACAGCACCACAGCGTATTGACAGTTCTGTTTGTGCGGGGAGCTTATTGAGTCACCCCGATGACAAATGGAAGCAGCATTTGGTCATCAGCATGCCCTGCCTGTGAACCGACCTGTGGTCGTTTTGCTCTACAGCTGCTCTTTTTCATTGACCTTGATGGTTTCCGTTTCCGTGTGTTCGGTAAACACAGGACTCACTTACAGGACTCACACTTTTATAGCAGCTGGATTCATTGACTAGTTTAGTGACAGGCGACTGGGAGTTTACGTTACAGCTAGAGGAACACGCAGAGTCAAAATGTCAGCCATCTCTCTGTGGACCCCATAAGCATCTGCCATTAGCACGGCCAGGCTTTGGCAGCTTAATATCTGTATTGACAGATGGACCTGAATAACTGAATTAACAGTATAAGAACTGAATAGCTAATACAGTAGATTACACGTCTGACCTCAGTGATATTGTTGTCAAGGGTCATTGAGTGAGAAAACACACCTGCTCTCTTAAAATGTGTCATAGGAACAGTCTATACCGATAGGACTCAAAGTGCCTTTGAGCAAGGCACTTTGAGTCTGGTATAATACAGTGCCGGGCTACACATAGGTGTTGTCTATAAACATGTGACAAGTTGTAACTAAGAAATGACCACGCGTCATAAATAACAACAAGATAGCAAAACGCTCCCCTCGATTCATTTGCGTGCTATCCATAACTTCTAAATTGTTTTTAGTGAGACGCGGTTATAATAACGGCTATAATAACGGCTATAATAACGTTTTATTTATTAAGCTAAACTATGGATTGTAGCTTTAAACGTTCCCGTTTTGTTCACCTCTGAGCTGTTCTTGTTGCTCTGTGATTCATGTGTTGCTATTTAAAGAGCTTTCATTTCTGACACATAGTCAGGACCGAACAGTGCACCATTGATCAGCGATACCTCAGCAAGGCTGGAATTCCTCGCTTGCAGACAGCGGGCGTCTTTATCAGATATGTTTGATTGGCCAGTGACACATCACTGTTTGCTCTCGTGCATACAACAACAACAACAACAATGATGTAACCCTAGTTCCCAGCCATGCTGACCAATACTTTAGTGAAGCTGGGTTCTGCTTGTTTGTATTGCAAAACTTTCCAAGGAATTTGACCAAAACTGAAGACAAATACCTATTTTCCACGCAGCTTTAATATACATTTGGGGCTAGAAAAATGGTTATTTCTAAAAACAAGCATATCATTATTAATATTAAAAGCAACAAGGTATAAGTATCCAGTCCATTTTATGCAGTGTGTTTTAACTATGTTGCAGAGTAATTGAATGAGCATGTTTTAGAAAGACAGACAGTAATAAATTGGGTCCCTTGGCCAATGTTACAGCCTGGAATGATTACTCAGAGATTCTTGTCAAAGACAGTCACGGCCTTTTCCGCTGCTGCTTATTGACCAGTGGAAATCTCCACTGCTTTTGCCTTTGGCCTCATTCCCGGCCGCCCATCCAAGCGTTAACGATCGCAGTGTTTCCCTGTGCGATCCACTTGACCAGCCAACTACAGCTGGCATGGCAACCAGGGCCAAGGGCTGGCCTCCAACTATACCCTCCCAGCCTCCTCTCCAAACTCTCTCCTCCTTCACAGTTGTGGCTGTTTGATCAGTGGTTTAATATTTAGCACACACTCTTCCTTTCTCTTCCCTGGCTGTCAGGTCTGAGGTGTCACTCACAGCCACTCGTGTTTTACTGACCAGCTGACCGACCTGACCCTCTGAGCTGTCCCTCAGCCTTTAACCGAGCGACTGAACCGCTGGTGGACTCGCTGCCCACACAAGACCTACAGCACCCACCGCAGTGTCAGGAAGTAGCTGAACCCCGCTCACCGCTGGATCCTGCCCTGACACTTCTCCCTGCGAGGAGACGATGGGTCCTCGCTCGGCAGGTAAGACCTCACCTGGGTCACTATAGCAACAACAATGGCCATCTGTTCTGACCCGGGTCAGTTGGTGTGTGTGTGCGTGCGTGTGTGTGTGCGCGTGCGTGTTGAAAAAGGATGTCTAATAATAATGAGAATATCACTGAGATGTTTTTTAGAACATTTACATGTTATGTCAAATTATGATCATTTTACTTATAGTAGTATTATTATTATTATTGTTATATTGTTATATTGTGTTATTTCTAATAGTATGAAATGGACTAAATGTATCTTACGTTACAGTGTATGTGTCATACATTAGATAGATACCTGTCCATACTGCATTCAGTTGTTGCCAGTATATTCTATAAGTAGTAGTAAGTACAGCTGTATTGTATCTGCATATAAGTATTTATGAGGTTTTAGGTCGAGTGATAAAACGCTACGATACGCTACGATCTTCTGTTCTTTGCAGTACCCTCCTTTTCTTTAAATGTTGTTCTCTGTTGTGTATTAGTGTTAGATTGTGTGCCTTTCTATTGATTTTTTTGTAGTTTAATTTGGTGCTTTTTTCTTGGGAATAAGAGACCCGTGCATGCATAGTAAGAAGTGGTTACCACAGTAATGACTAGGATAGCATGCTGTGTAGCACAATCAGAATCAGAATTGTTTCATTACAGAACTTGCTGGAGTGGACAGTTCATTTTCTTATTGGTTATTTTCCACTGTGTAGACTCTTACTCCTGCAGCTCTCCAATGCCACTCAACCGCTACAATGGGGCGGTTGGAAAAAAGTGTGCCTTGCTCAAGGGCAAGTCGATATAGTTGTTGGTGGGGGGGGTTAGGCAGGGTGAAGAGAGCAGGTGTTATATTATATATGAAGCCCAATCTGGATATTGCCACATTTTCATTGTTGCTAATTTCAGGTCAGTCACATAAATATCATAGTCTGATGTGTCTTAGTAGCTGTCTTAGTAGCCTATACAGTATGTGGCACATGATATACCTACTATACAGTATCTGATATCTATATATCTATATCTATATCTATATATCTAAATAGATATAGATATATATCTATATCTATATATCTAAATAGATATAGATATATATATATATATAGATATATCTATATATCTAAATAGATATATAGATATATATATGGCTAGCTAGCAAGCTAGCTAAGTTATCTATCTTCAGCACTGAATGTCTATTCTCTATTTCTTCCCACCAGTCTCTCCATCCAAGGAGGTGAAGGCTGAAGCAGGAGGAGGAGGAGGAGGAGGAGGAGGAGGAGGAGGGCGTGGGGGTCAGGCAGGAGGCCGTCTCAGGAGCAGTAGCGATGGCTGCAGGTACAGCAGGAGGGGAGGTGTGCTCGCCAGCGCCTCCTCCCCGGTGCTGTCCAACCCTAAATCAGGTATCACTGCTGTGATGTCACTGGCCCAACTCAGGCTCTTGTCACCATGGCGCCCCCTCTAAGCGCAATAAATGCAGGCCACCTTTTTAGCGTAAATCCTCCATTAGAGCCCTTCTCCTTTTCCGATGTTAAAGGTCCATTGAGTGACGTTTTTGACCGAAAATAGAATCGACATGCACAAAAATGAACACGCCGTATATTAGCTGCCTGGTTGCCATGGTTACCGATGGGGCTAGCGTGCAGTGCTGCATCTACGCCAGCAGGTGTCAGTATGCGCTCAGGGAACCACTGTTTTCCGGGGTAAAGCTGCTTATTGGACCTCTCGACATGGAGCATTTTGTAGCCCTTTGACACAGGAACTGGGAAGAGGAGGGTGGACCTAATAATTCTTCTCGTCGTCTCATCATTCATTAATTTTTTCCCCGTTGTGAACAGTTAGAATGTCTTGCTTACGCGTAAATGATTTTGCATTGCCAGTCCTGAAGAGACCAGTCAGCACAGAGGAACTGCAGAGACCGGGCGGGCCGTACATCAGAAGAACATTCACAGTAGGTCTCCACAAAATTCAACCTCTATCTATTCAATTCTCTTTCTGTGCATAGCAGCCGTTGCCATCTTAGCCGCCTAATCGATGCAAACACTATTATGCATGTCATTGGAAACAGCGGAGACGCTAATAAAGCAAAGTAAACATCACAACACACAAGGGCAAGGCCACTTGACTGCATACTCGTTTTAGTAAATCGGCAATAAGCGGTTGGTTAATTAATCATGAGTTTGATTATTGAGAGGAACAAGGAAATTGAATCATCGCCCCACAACAGCTGCTCTCGGTCTGTCTCACCTCTTTAACTGAAGGTTTCAGTCCACGCGTGGTCCTCCCAGAAACATCTGTGTTGCTTTTATTGCATCTAAGAGACTATCTTTTGTGGCTGGTCATGGAGGAAAGGTCATGGGAGTTATCTACTGTCAGTAGGGGGGCAGGATAGTCTAGTGGTCAGGGCGGTTGACTCCAGCTTGAAAGGTTGTGGGTTCAATCCCCAAGCCTCACCTGCTAGTTAGCTAGTGCGCTAGTTAGCTAGTCAGACCGGTGGCTCTACAACCGTGCGTACCGGATAGTCTAGTGGTCTCAGGGGCGTTCAACTCCCACCCGGAAGCTTATGGGTTCGGAGTAAGCATCCTTGAGCGAGATTCTCAACTCTTAATACTTGAGTAATTGCACTCAACTGTGAGTCGCTCTGGATGAAAGCACCCGCTAGTTAGCTAGTGCGCTAGTTAGCTAGTTAGGTTGTTATTGTATTGAATGTGTCATTCCCTGCGTCTCCTTCTCCTCCTATCCCAGATCGTGGGCGATGCGGTGGGCTGGGGGTTCGTGGTCAGGGGAGACAGGCCGTGCCACATCCAGGCCGTGGAGCCCTGTGGGCCGGCTGCTGCGGCGGGGGTGAAGGTATGCACCATGGGAAATGTAGTTCTTTAAAACTTTAAAACAAAAAAGGCGGGAACAGGACTAGATGTACGGGTGCAGCTCATTAACACATTTCGTCAACTTGATTACAATGTTCAAAGAAAATGCAATGAAATTTAAAGAAAATTACTTTTTCCAAAAAAATGTAAAATCAATCAATGAAAATGTATAAATTTAAAAACTAAATATTACCAGAGATTAAGGGCTTTCCTGGATCAAATTAGATGATAGATTAATTTATGTTTGTGTTCATCAGGTCAGTTTGTTCCCACTATTTAGATTAAGGCCTTGCGTGACATTCTGTCCCCAGGTGTGCCAGTTTGTGGTGAAAGTCAACGGCATAAACGTTCTAAACCGGGACTACCGGGCCGTCAGTCGGCTGATCCTCACCGGCCCCAGGACCGTGGTGATGGAGGTGATGGAGGAACAAATGGACACCAAGTAGCCCTGGTTACTACACCACCACATCCTGGTCACCCAGCCATGTCACTGCCACAGGCCACCCCTGCTCACAGCATAAGTACACACTTGTGTCGTGGCTTGTAAACAGCATTTAGCCAACTGCTAATTGAAGCTAACTGACGAATAACGGTTGCGTGCTAACTTCCTGGTTAGGCCAACATTTTGCAGAGCGGTCAGTTTGACCTCGCCTGCGTGGGCCGGGGTGACCGATTGTGGGGCCGTCAACGCCCTTCCAGGGGCGGGTCTTTCTCAAATAGCGTCTTTGACGCCCTGACGTTGACTCCTTAGCAAGTTAGCGCTAGCGTTAGCGCTAGCGTCTTCCGAACCATCAGGAAGGCCAGGGCGATCTCTTGAGTGTTCACACTCAGTGTTTCCACCACTTTCAGGCGTGTTTGTTGTGCCGCCGCCCCCGATCGGAGCCTCTGTCAGAGTAGCTGGGACTGTTCTGTGGTTCGTCTCACCTCCCGGAAGGGGGGGAAACGGGCCTATTTTACACAGCAAACGTCGCCCCTATAAGTCTCCAGCTGTTGCCAGCTACAGTGTGTGTTTCCGTACGGCAGCACCTGTGACCCAGCAACGTCGTATACACACGTGCACATTGACACGTGCACATTGACACGTGCATTCACAAACACGCCCGCGCAAGAACATTCACGTTTGCATACAAACAGGAAACACGCTTGTGCGCGTGCATACACACACACACACACACATACATACACGTGCTCAGCCCAGTGTGTGTGTGTGTGTGTGTGTGTGTGTTTACCTTTCCATCCACTTTCCACAACGATGGTCCGTTCCTGGAAAGGAAGTCGGGCGTTCCAACGGCCGCTGGATCAACAACTAAGCGCTGTCATGTGCATGTGCATCTTCTTTCTTTTATGTCTTCCTGTGTTTACAGTAGGTCTTCTTTTTATCGAGTTTCGTTGTTTTTGGATTGTGTTTTATTTTTACTATAGGCTATATATATTTTTATGTGTGTATGGTAAAAGGTTAAAACGGTTAAAAAGCTGCCAGCAGAGAGGAGATGTGTGCTGTGTAGTGACAGATTTCATCGCATTAAACTGCGTTGTCTTGGGTCTTTATTTTAAAAGACTTCCTGACTACGTCTACTTTTTGTGCGCCTGTGTGATTTCCACCGCGATCGCACTAAAAAAGCATAGCTTAACAGTTTGGTGCCACCATCTGGTCAACAAATGCAACTGCACTGCAACTGTGATGAACTGGAAAGCTGTTTACAGCTATTCTTGTCATACGACAACGACATCAGATTGTGGATGCAGTGTCATTTCTGATCTGAGATGTCCAATCAAAATGTTAAGTTCTAGAGTAGCCTCCTAATGAAACTTTTATTTGTCAACATGTAGTCTCTCCAAATCAAAGTTCATTTGATAATGTTTGTATTATTTGTGATTTGTTTGGGATCTTTTTACCAGCCATATGGTTTCAAGTTCGAAAAATAAAGATGGTTCTTGTGTTTATTGGTGATTATTATTGTAGTTTTAAAAGCAAATTACCTACGTGTGCCCAATATTTAAATTTTCATGAATAGGCACTTACATGACTCAAATTAGCACTGAACGTACACTGAACAATCTCCTCATTGGAATACTCTATTTCTTTGATGGGAGTGCATTGTGATTGAAAAACAACAAAAGTCATATTTCTGTAATTATCATGCATTACCTAAAGTGCCATTGTTCTCCTACTGGTTATTAAGAAGGTGTTACTTACTCAGACAAGCCTGTCCTGTGCTGATGTACCAGTAGGTGGCAGTGTGGCGTGTTTCTAAACGGATCCCCTTCCATCAGTTGATTTCCATGCGGTGCAAGGTAAGACACCGGGGCTCAAATGAGTAGCCTAAATTATGATTCATTCAAACAAACACACAGAGAGCAAACCCCTCCAAGCTAAACAGCAGTTATTAGTCACGTAAAAAAAAAAAAGAGGTCAATAGTTTAGGGGTTAAGTGAAGTTGGGAAACCTGGAACGCCAGAGGTCAAATCACGCCAGGTTACAGCGAAGGAGTGAAATCATTGAGAAGCTTCACAACCTAATTAATCTACCTCATGAAGCCTTTGTCAGCTAGTTTGTGTTCGCAGATGCAAGTATTAAAGGAGCAGGCGGGGCTTAGGCGTCTTGCTCAAGGCTCCCTACAGGTATAGGACGGCCGAAATCCAACATACAACCTTTCGGGTGGGAGTGAACCACCCTGACCACCAGACTATCCTTTCTGGGGGGGTACAGTACATTCACTACATTCTCAATACTCCACCACTTCCTCCTTTCCTCCTGGTAATCACAGCCTAACCCTTCATCTGGAATCACTGTTATTTTCATAATTGAGCTTTCCCGGCCGCATCTAATCCTCATCCCATCTAATCATAAATTTCCAAGTTATTAAAAAAGAAAAGAAAAGAAAAGGCATTCCAAACGTCGCGAGTCGTTTCGTTGAGAGGTCGTGACCTCACCTATATTCTTTCTCCTGGGGACGGGCGAGCTCTCGTGGCATTCCGGAACATTCCAGGGACCTCAGCGGCATTCCCGTCTCGCTCGACACCGAGCTTGTAGAGACACATTGGTTACATGGGCCACGGGGGTGAAAGATAACGCAAGGAAGATTTGCAGCCTTAAATGGTAAACGAAAAGGTTGGTTGTGCAACGGTGTATAGTACATTAATGTATCGTGCAGACAAATGTGCAGGTTGCTTTAGTTGGCGTCACTCTCTCAGGTATTTTCCTACGAGATTACAGGATTAAATTCAAGATAAGATTCAACTTTATTGTCATTGGCCTAAGATAGCAAAATGCATCTTGACGTCTAAAGCCAGATAGTGCGAATAGTATTTTAATGCAAATGTAGACAGCTATAAATATATAGGAAAAGTATAATATAGGAAATACAATATATATATATAATACTGTATGTACAATATGATACAGAAAGAGATGTATAGCCCATACTCATTAGAATTAGTTTGAACATAATTGGTCTTCTATTAACTTGTTTTGTAGGATTCTTAAGAGATTATTCAATTAATATTAGTCCTAGATTACAACACTATAACTTCAATGGAACTAGTGAATTCAGGTGATAGCTTTGCTCTCTTGTTAATTTCATTTTTTAAATCTCCCAGTTTATAAATTTACATTTACAGCATTTAGCAGACGCTACATTTACAGCATTTAGCAGCATTTAGCAGCCAATCAGTACATTTGTCAATAGTTGAACTGGTTAACCTCCGGTTCTTGCAAGCAAACGACCTTCGAATAAGGACAGCATTATGCCATCATGGTTACTTCACTCATGCATTTTCAGTATACATTACTCAATATATACCTATGACAATTCTCCAATCACTAAAAAGTCATTAATTGCTAGCAGCCTGAATACCGGCAAGTGCTTAATATTCTAAGAGCTGATCTAACAGAGTAGAAGAGAAGATTTATTTTTATAAAGGGCAGATGTAGATGAAAGGATTAGATTAGAGAGTGGATTAAAGGTGGGTTTTAAATCTTCGAGACACAGCCTGTGCGAAAGGGGAAAAGCTCAGCATCCAGCATTATGTCTCGATATTTTACTTTAAAAAAAGCCCAGAGTCATTGCTTTTGGATGCCTACTGGAATACCTAAAACATGAAAATGTTCAAATGGCCTGTTTCAGTAGCTACGTGGCGAGGTGAGCCATTCCAGGAGAAAGCCACACAAGTCAACTGTTGAAAGTAGTAAATTGGCAGTTTTTTTTTAGCCTCCCCAGCCACATCACTCAAAACAAGAATAATAAAACAGGTAGGCATAATGACAGGGTTAGAACGTGTGTTCAGTGCTGAAATCTAACATCACCTCTCTGTGATGTGATTACAGTTGATGGCTACAGAGGGAACGCAGATAGCTTTAGCTTGCTGAGAGGGGGCTTATAATTGCTACCCTGTGGTAGCCTATGTGTGTTACAATCAAAATACCGTTAGGGAACTCCTTCACTTTCCCTAAAATAAACTTCTGCCGAGGTGCTTTTGAGCAATCTACTTGCATTTACGGTATAGACCTTAGCAAGTCATTATATTTTAATTACTGTAAAATATTAAGATTTGATTATCACTTGTTATACTGCCCCCTCCTGGCTAAAGATGGAAGGAAAGAAAGATAAAAAAATATATATTTAAATTAAATATAATAGCCACAGTACATTTTAATTTGATATGTATTTAAACCATTTATTAGAAAATCCAAATTGACCTACTATAGGTCTACAAGTTTATATATTTTGTATCAGGCTACAACCCCGGCAAACGGCCAACTGATTGGTAACGTTCACATTCCTTGGTAGCCGTCGACGGGTGTCTTTTGTGCGTGGTGAAATAAAAGTTAAAGTGAACATTTTCAAAGCTAACTGTCGTATTTACGTTATGTTACTTCCCCAAATACACCTGAGTGCACCCTAGTTGTTCATTATAATGTAGACCATTAATACATTGGCCTACGTGTCATACGTTTAGCTAATGTCTAGAGTATCTTAAGACCTATTTACTTACCAAACCAACCGTCAAGTCATAGAACTCGCTTACAGGGTTAGGGGTTTACATAGTTTTTAGTCCGCGTCTGTCATGTGCTACTTAGACTATTACGTTACAGACGGACGTATTCTGATAATAAATATTTAGTTTGTTTAAAGAGGCCGCCAGACAGACTTAGTTTGAAGTAGTGTGCAGTAGAGTGCAGTAGCCTAGGCTACTGTGGAGTACAGGCAAATGAATACATTTAGCGGGGGAAACGATGTCTGCCTGTATATCGTTATATCACAACAGGGAACCCAGGGGTCCCGTACTACAGTAGCCTACCAAGCCAGGCCAAGCCAAGCAAGCCTTAATTCCTTGCCTGGCTTGGCACATCTTTCCCTCCGCGGGAAACACGTGTTTGTCCTCCCCGCCTCGCCTCGCTTCTGATTAAACGATGCGAAGGAATGAATAGCTGGAGGGATGAGTGAATGAGCAGGGATACACCCACCACTCCTGTGCAAGTCTCAACTGAGAGACCAGCGGAGTTGTCCAACTGTGATCGTGGGCTACAGTCCGCACACGCACGCTGGGAGCTACGGAGATTTCGCTGTTGTTGCCATATACTGCTCGGCGAAGGGATTGCTTCGTAGCCTATAAACACTTGAAATACATGTGCTGAAAAGGTACGTTTCTATTTTTTATTGCGCCGTTTTATTCTTTGCTCAACTCGGGAGCTTTTTAGATTTACCTCAGCTGCTGTTGATCTTCACTAAAGAACCCCCACCACAGCCCCCGTGTATCTGGGCAGGTTCGGTCGTTATTTTATATAGTAGTAAGTTTTATAGTAATATGCGAAAACCCGTCTATTAAAAGCATGCTTTATAAACATTTTTTCTTCTTCACATTATTGCATGTCTGATTAGTTTCCATTTCCCCCCGTGCAATTATTGGCGATTGGAGTTACCTGCTGCTGTAGGCTGCTGGTTTGCAGAATGATCGTTCACACACTATGAAAGGCGTTTGTAATGAATGGCTCATGACTCTAGCACTGACATTGTGCATTGACTGGTAACCAAGTAGCCTACTACTTTATAAAGTACTACAGTCTGGTAAGGTATACTGTAGTCGCTCATTAAAGGTCAGCTTGAGGGTGAACAATTCTTTTAAATGTACATAACAGGTGGTAAGGGTATTTTGAAGAACCCACCTTGATACCAGGGCAGATGGTTTGTATTGTATAGATAGTTGTACACGTGCGCGCGCACACACACACACACACACATATCCACGTTTATGTGCGCAATTTCGAACTCATCCACACCTTCCATCTCCACTGCTCTCTGCTCTCTCTCTCCTCTCAAACGTACATTCCTTCTTTCCTGTCGTCCCTCTCCTCTCTTCTCCTCTCCTCTACCTCCCTTTCACCTCTCCTCTCCTCTCCTCTCTTCATATCTACCTCCCTTCCACCACTCCTCTCCTCTCCTCTCCCTCCCTTCCTCCTCTCTCCCTTCCTCCTATCTCCTCTCCTCTCCCTCCCTTCCTCCTCTCCTCTCCTCTCCTCTCCTC
>JAODLI010032148.1:0-19482 GCA_027575585.1 Percopsis omiscomaycus | reverse complement strand
CTCTCTCTCTCTCTCTCTCTCTCTCTCTCTCTCTCTCTCTCTCTCTCTCTCCCTCTCTCCCTCTCTCCCTCTCCCTCCTCCCAATCCCCCTTTATCCATCTTCTCCTTCCGACTTGGACCTGCAGGCATATTGACTGCTCCATACTGCGCTGGTGTACGTCCCCTGCAGGGCACGTGCACTTACAGGACGCACGCACGCAACCACACACACACACACACATACACACACACACACACACACACACACACACATACACACACACACACACACACACCTGTTCCACCTCTGCCCGACTAAAGGCTCAATTCTCATTTTAAAGCTAACAACAGAAGCGTGTGTACACACACACACACACACACACACACACACACACACACACAAGGCACGCGCAAAGCCGCCTCGCTCTACTGGGGGGTACAAGACGACAGATGTAGCCTCTTACCTCCCTGCTTGTGCCCCCCCGTCCACACCCTTTCTTCCTCCCCCCTTTACGGGCCTCAGCAGGTTCCGTAGCATCTGTGCCCCCTACCTGGCTCATAGATATTTCATGCAGCGGCTGCACAGAGGCAGGATAGACGTACGGTAGCGTCGCAGAGGAGCTGCTCACCCTTGCCGAGAGAGACAGGGAGGGAAGCCAGCATGTGTCTGCAGTGCCAGGGTAGATCGGGCCCTGCCCTGCTCTTAGCTGCTCCATAGAACTGGGTCATAGGCGCGCCACTGCAGGGTTCGAGCCTCTCTGTCGTGACAAGCCTCCAGGTGGGAACAGCAATAGGGCAGTGGTTCTCAAACTGTAGATCAGGACCCTTGAAGGGGGGGGGGGTTGATGCTTTTGAACTGGTCAAAAAGCTTTAAATTCTAATCTTTAAAAAAAAATCTTTTATATAAGTTTCTAATTAAATGTTAATTCTAATGAATAACAATGTTGTTTATGTTGTACATTCTCACACTGTTATGTTACTCCTACGATATGTTTGTAGGTGTGTGACCCATTGCATGCAATTATTCACTTTGTTTTTAACGGGGCATAGGTGAAAAACTTTTTGGGGGGTTCTGGGGGCGCTATAGTGAGAGAGTTAATTAGGAATAGCTAGGAAAACAATAATGGTTTGGAAGCAGGGGTAAAACAAAAATATCTAACATTTGCGCAATTCCATCACGACGCAGAGTCAGGGCCTTAGCGTTCCGCTGTGAAGCGTTCGTTAACACCGTCACAGGTTGGGCCGTGGCGTTAACGAAGAGCTTCACAGCGGAAAGCGTTACCTAAACACCTGGTGCCTCTTCAGGTGTCACATCAAGAACATTCAGAGATACAAAAGAGGATAAAAGAAAGAGGCAAACGAGATGTAGTAGTTCTCAAAATAGGGATCATGAGTCCTGGAAGGGGCTGAAAAACACCTTTTGGGAAGTCGCAAGAAAGTTTCCTTATAGTAATTTGTTCAATAAACGTGTACTATTTGTAAAAATGTACACATTTGTATTATTGTTTCTTTATAATTATCTTGGGAAGTGTGTGTGGCTCCATGGGTGCAGGGATTAATATATATAGTCGTGATAGGTCAAAACATTGTTTTAATACATCTAAGAAAGGTGTTGGACAAGTTATATGTTGTATAGAGTGTTATTTGTTACTCAAAAAAGACCAGTGCTACCAGTTGGTAATCTCAAGCTCCCATTGGCATGGCAACTATCATAAAAACTTAAAGTCTATTTTTTCTTCAAAGTTAACTTGAGAGAGAGGAATACAGAGTGATAGTTAGGCAGCCATTTTAAAACCAGATGTCAGGATTTGGACAGATGGAACGACGGGGATAAAGACTGGGGCGAAACAACAGACGAGGAAACGGAGAGATTAAAACTTGTCACATTTTCCATACAGCTCTAGTCACCTCCTCTCTTCCATCACTTCCTCCCTCAATCTACATGTCCTCCAGGAGAATGAGAGAGACAGTGAGGTGGAGGATGACACGTCTTCTGTCTGCCACTTCACATTAAACGATAGCAGACATGCCCAGTCAAACCCAGAGAGCCCCAGGGAGAAGGATTGACACGGCATTCAGCAGACTTTTATTATTAAATATAGCCACACAGCCATATAGCTTTCCAACTTAAAATAGACCCTCCGCTAACAATGGAAATGGTGTTATGTTATGTTAGTGTATAGAGCTCTTAACTGCTACCAATTGGGATTCCAACCAAATCTACAGTAAGCACAGAAATTAAGCATGTGGGCAATTTGTAGAAATATACGTAAATGATGCCTCCTAATATGGACAGATGAATCAATTTAAAGTAGGGCATTGTGGGTAAAACACAGCACCATCAACAATAGCTGCATTCTGAAACATATTGCCAAATGGCACTATTGCCTTAAGCGAGGACTAAAAGGTGACAAAACAAATGGTTTAGTGTCAAATCATTAATCGTCAATATATATTGATGACTAGACAGTATATTGAGCAACCATAGGTGGTGACGAAAGGCGGGCAAAAAGCACAGCACAGTTGATGCAATGCACATGCAAACGTGTGTGTGTGTGTTGACAAGTTAAAAAGGGGCCTCCACAAAATGTGAAACTGTTCTTACTTTGTTCTTTTAGTACCAGAAGACTGCGGAACTAACAAACAAGACCATCAAAGAAGTGACTAAAAAACAGTGTGACAAAAGGTCTTGTTGTTTATCCAGATATTTTTTAGCATTTGTCATTGCCTTTGTTTACCTAT
Organism: Percopsis omiscomaycus; assembly: GCA_027575585.1. Classification (NCBI taxonomy): domain Eukaryota; kingdom Metazoa; phylum Chordata; class Actinopteri; order Percopsiformes; family Percopsidae; genus Percopsis; species Percopsis omiscomaycus. Next base: position 16,761 of record JAODLI010032148.1, on the reverse strand, counting down.
AACTCATGATTTTATTCCTGACAAAAAAAATGAAATACACTGAGGTCTTCGTACTCCAAAGGATCAAACAGAAACCTGATCTGACCTCAAGAAAACACTGTACTAAAACACTGTCAAATATAAATACAGCTTTACAGCTGGACATAAATAGCATTGATCGACCTGTGTGCAAACGCTTGGGCAGCAATATCAAGGCATTCACAAGCTCAGGAAACACTTGTATATATATACTTGTATATACGTATAATGCACAACAAAGCGCTCTAGATTCTGAAACACGTACACCGACAAGAACAAACACATGGCAGCCACAAAACAGATAGATACAGATAGATACATCATCTCAATATATTTTTTTACATAAACAGGCCATCAGCATCTAGCTCCAACGGGCGCGTTGGCGCCGCTGAACTTGGCGTGTGGGCCGGGGAAATCGGTCTCTCATTTGTAAGGCGGCTGACAATGATCCTTCAGATGTAATAGAACACACGTACACTGCAGGCAATATACCTCTTCATTACGCATAGAGGCTATAGTTTGTGATGCATATCCAGTCCACTTAGAGAACCACTTTGGTACGGATGGCAGTACCGGTGGTGGCGGAGCCATACATCAGCTACTAGCTAGACAGAGTTCCCCTCTCTATTCCAAAGAAAAGCTGACAATAGCACACTTGATTGAAGTTGTTGTAGGCTTCAAAAGATGGATGGCAAGGGCATCAGTTTGTGTGTATACTTGGCAGTATTGTGCACACAATTGTCTGCGTATGTGTGTCATTGGGGGTGAGGTAATGGCCCAGTTGTAGTGTGGCAGCAGAAATGCCAAACGTGCATCACCCGTTGACCTCTGTTGCCATGCTGTGACACACAAATAGACACACTATTGATCAGAGTCCTGCATTGGGTAGAGTGCTCAACCAGTGTCCCGCAAAACATATAGAATCATTTTGTTGTTTCATTTTCATTTGCACAGAATCAGGTCGTCATTCATTTCGTATAAATAAACGAGACGAGAAGTTTCCAGCAAGAATCTTATTTTATAAAAGTACCAAGTTGGCAGCGGTACTGTATGGTGTATTCATGGGTCTACAAAATCTGTAGATGAAGAACCAGGGAACAGAGCTAGGTAGCTTACATATCCTGGATAATTACTAAATGGATACACAAAAACATAAAAAAGCATCTCCAAAATTTTTTAAAACATTACCCAGACATTTTAACCAGCCCAATATCGTCCAGAGAACAATTCTCCCACCGCTTCAGTGACAAAGGATATGAAAACCAGCTTGATAGATGAGGTGATTTTCTGGGGATATGGCTACATTTTCTGGTTCAGTGCTATTAGCACTGTGAAAAAAGAGAATCTACAAGCCTAGAAAGTTTCTGAATTTGGCAATGGTGCCATTCATACTGGAGCCCTGAAGTGTCCTGACATATCACCAATTGGAAGCCCTACGTTCACACTGCAGGCCAAAGTGACCCAAATCCGAATATGTTGCTCATATGTGACTCAGACCTGATTTTTTCACGACAGTGTGAACAGCCCAAGTCACATGGAATATGATCTTTTCCATTTTGTATTTGGACCACTTTCATATGTGGTCCAAATCCGTTAAAGGTCGGGTTTTAAAAAGATGCAACGTCAGTCTGGACAGTCAGGAAAAAAAATCTGATCTGACAATAAATCGGAATTGAGCATTAAGACCTGCAGTCTGATCGTAGATAGCCTATGTGGATTTTCATTTAAACGTAAACACAGAATGCTTCCAATAGTGGTTTGGGGCTTCAAGGTCAAAGGAGGGTTTGTTTCAACACTGTGCGGGAGATGGGTACATCATGTGTGTGTGTCTGCACTACAGGTTGCCGGTAAACAACATTGTTTTGAGCACTAAGCACAACACCACAACTACTTAATGAAACTTTCATGCATAGTTTTCCTTATAGTAAATTAACATTAACTGCAAGGCACGCACGTACATGGCTGCCATATGCAAGAACACAAGCTCACACACACACACACACACAGACACCACTTTGCAGTTTGCCTGTGATGAATTTTAAAGAACCCTCATCAAATAGAGCCAGACACGCCTCATTGGTCAAATGGGCTTCCACAAGTGGTGCATGCTGAGGCAGACACACGCACGCACACGCACGCATGCACACACACACACACACACACACACACACACACACTACAAGGACACAATAATATACTCTATCCCAAATGTCTTCAAGATCACACACACACTCACACGCCCACACACAATGACAGTCCAGAGCAATCAGCGATGGTTCAGTCACGGTGCAGGCCTGCACTCCCTTCTAATAGGGACGGTTCTCCCCTTTTTTCTCTCCCCTCTGTCTCCTGTAGCTAAGCATTCCGTTTACGCCCCCCCGTCGTGACCGCTTGTTTTCTTTCCCTCCCTCCCTCGCCACCTCATCTCTCTTTCCGCTCGTCTTTTTAGCCTCCGTTCTCCCCTCATCTCTAAATGACCCTCTCCCTCTCCGTCGCCTCTATCTGCTCCAGCCCCGTCTCTCTGTTTCCGAGCCGTGTCACTGCCGCCGTGCGCATTTGCATTTAAACACTGTGACTATTCATCGAGGTTACAACAACGCCGGGCGGCCTGATCTAGTCTGAGCACAACAGCAAACACAAAACCGTCCACACGCACGCATCGCCACCGTTGGGCTTTGATTGGATGTGTAAACAATCTGAAAGTGAAAAGAGGGCAGCGCGACAGGACGATAGACGGGCGGGCGGGGGGCGCGCGCCCGCTAACCCGGCGCCGCGCGGCGTTTTGCTTTAGATGGGTAAACAGTGATGTGCGTCTGAAAAGGATAGAGTGTCAGCGAGGTGTCAGCGTGCCGCGGCCGCCGCGTCACTCTCGGCAAACAAAGGCCCCGAGCGCGTGCGCGGTAATTGCGTGCGTGCGCTCCGTGCGTGCTCATATGTCCCCGAGACGTCCCCTCAGGAGGGGATGCCAGTCAGCATTTAAGCGGAGGAGGAGAGCAAATGAAATATTGATCTCTGATAAGACATGAAGTACTGCCCCGAAGACAGCACTGTGCCTCCCTGTGCGCACTTGCGTGTGTGTGTGTGCGTGCACGCCCACAGCGTGTGTGTGCGTTGGCCCCCGTTTTGAGTGATGATAATCAACAGACAAAACTAAAACAAGCCATGCTCAAGTAGGCTTGAATATAAAACAGCAGCAAAAGCAAACGAGTAAAACTTTGACATAATGAATAATGATGAACAGGCTGTCGATGTTACACAGGCCGTGTCTTGTTCATCGCGCAGCCATTTATTTTACATTATACTAAAATGACAAGGCCAAAGTATTTGATCCCCAATTGAGATTTTCTTTCTCGTCATAAAAACCTCATTAAAAATATATTAAATAATAATATGCACTATATTTTGCCAGGAGTAGTTCTTTGGGACACTTTGGGTCTTAATGCAGAGTCAAAGTCTTGACCTCAAATCCTCCCAGGTTGTCTAGTTGGGGCAAGCGGGTTCATATAGACCCATTCATTACCGATAATAATAGAAATGATGCCTGCATTGAACATGGCTTTGATAATCCAGTGGCAACAGGATAAAGTATAACAATCCATATTGGCATATTGGCTTCCATGCTGAAGTTGCCTTTAAATGCCTGAAAACACACACACACACACACACACACCCTCCCACTCACGCACGTACACATGCTTGTGAACGCGAACAACAACGAACACGTATGTGTGGCGAAGACAAACTCAAACACACACACACACAGACACACACACAATGCACGTTGGCTGCACAATTGCTTAGCAGGAATTAAAGTAAGGTAGCAGTATAAAAAAATAACAGTTCGCGGAAGAAGAGCTATCCTCACCGCGCCTGGTTAAAGATAGGGACCTGCTGTGCGTGTGTGTGTGTGTGTGCGTGTGTGTGTGTGCGTGTGTTAATGTACCTTACTCCGCCATCATCACTTTCAGGGCTTGAACAGACATTTTGTCGGTGCATCTGTGTGGGTATTTGTGCGCCTTACGTGCACGCGCTCATGTGACTAGCTGCTCTATATTCATCTCTTGTGCCGATCGTGTCCTGAATGAAACCCGCTGTAACCTGCCGGAGGCAGAAAGGGAGGGGGCGGCAGAGAGGCAGAAGAAAGGAGAGAATGAGAGAGAAGGAGGGGAGGAGGTGTGGATGAAAGCAGGGAAGGGGAGGGAGGATTAGAAGGGTGCAAAAGGATTGGAGAAAGTGCGTGTGCAGGGGCTCGATCAGGGGCAATGCGGAGAGGGTTTTAAGATCTGCTGACTTAGCTTGCCCATAAGCCCCGTTGGGCTGGTGCGATTAGGTCACCGCTAGGACCAGGAAGTGGGTACGGGAAAAAAATGCATTAGTTCTCTTCATCAGATATCAGTGTAGGTGAATTAAACTGCTTTCCCTGAGCTTATGAACCTGTCAGTTATTGGAGCAAACATCACATGCTACTGTAGCTCTCTGAACAGTGCAACTGTAGTCCAGCCTCATGCAATTCACTTGCAGTGGTGGTGGCTACTTTTAGTTTTATGTCTTAGACAGGGCCATATGTGTGTGTGTGTGTGTGGCCTGGACTAACCCTACCTTCTCCAGGGGCACTGCTTAAAGCTAGGCTAAGGTACCGGTCACAGCAGCATGACTTGCAACATGATTCTATACATTATAAGAGAAACTCTGTGATCAACTCTGGGATTTTACCAATAGCGGAGCGGCTTTGACTGTGTTGACCTTGGAAGGGGTGGGCAGTTCGTAGTACTCAAGAGTTGTGCTGGTTGCAGAGTAAGTTAACATTAGCTTATTAGCTCATTTTGCAAGTTGAAAGCCTGCTTTCACAGGTATTCTACATGCCAACACGTTTCTGGTGGGACCTGGGTGTAACTCTGCACCCCAAATGTGATGATGAAAAAAATATTTTTTGTACAAAGGGAATAAGAAAGTCATCTATTTTAGCATAATGCACCAGAAAGATCAAAGCTCATATAATTGATTCTCAGCTAGCTAGTTATGCTAGTAACTCCCTAACTCTCGAGCTAACAAAAAATGGCAAAACATGCAGCTACTGTGGCCTTAAACTCAACGAGTATCTGAATAAATCATATCTTGAGTGGACAAATTTGACACATAAATTCACACAAACACAGGCAAATCCAAGTGCACATGCCTTGTAAAACCTTGACAGACAGGACAAAACCTAGCTGACTTCAACTGACAAGAACCACATTGCCTGGCATCATTGTCCTCCACACCCAGATTCACACCGCCGGTGGACCGCAATCCATTGTCTGAGCGTTCACTGCATCTCATTGGTTCATTCATCAAAGCCCAGCCTCCTGTCGTCCGTCTCCCACCGGAACCAATTTGTTCACAACCCCATGCATTGCGGCACCCTAGCCCCTGGTGTTGAGACAAGTATTGGTGCCTACGTAATTAGTCTGTAGCAGCCATTACCACCACTGTGACAGAAAAACATGACCTTATCCCCGGCCCGGTCCGTCATTCTGTTCTGCATAGAGATAAAAAAAAGGGGGGGAGCGACTCTGATTAGGCTTGAGCGAAAAGTGAGCGATGAGCAGAAGATTAGGAGTTTGTTATAATTGGGGTGTGCGCGAAAAGACTGGGGAGAATAAGTCGGGCAGGTGGTGAATAGGAGGTAAGATTGAGATGAGCGAGAACCAAAAAAAAAAGTAATATAAAAACCACAGCTTGGGAGATGGAAGCGCGTGGAAGGTACATAATGATGAGAGCCAGGGCCAATGGAGATAGGAGGCGTACAAAAAGGGCAAAATTTGGCAGAGAGAAAAAGAAATGGGAGACAGAGTTAAAGAAAGCGGAGAGAAAGGTCACCGCAGAAGGAGGGGGGGGGGGGTCACACAAATGTACAGATATAGACTGAAGACAAAGACGGTGTGTGAAGACGGCAGACAGACAGCTAAAAATTAAATAAAAACACGCGAGAGAATAACAGAATGAAATCCACGCGATGCGAGCGGGCGAAGAAAAAAGGATTTTAAAAAAGCCGCGGACGCCGGCTGGCGGGGCACGGGGCGCAGGGAGCGGGGTCCCGTGGTGCGGAGGCGTGAGGTGTGCTCCCTGAATGCCAGCTGAACACAAAGATACACGCTGCTTCCGTCCCTGTGACAGTAATGATAGGGTGTCGCCAAGCAACACCTACCCTCTTATTAAAACCTGCGCATTCGCTCTTCCGTGGGCCTAAGGTGCACACGCCGCGATACCAAGCTCACGGTGTTGCACGCTCACACACAGACATAAAACACACACCTACGTGCATCAAACCAACACAAAGCTTAAACAAGGAAGAATCGAGCGCTCGTTACTAACAGGTGTACACGTGAGACGCATTTGTCACAGTCGCATGTCATGTGCACGTGAGGAGGTGTGAGCAAGATGCATTTTTTACAGCTTCATTAGGCCTATGCTTCTCTAAACATCAGTGGAACAAGGAATAATAAGGAACGAGGGTGGAAAAGGTTAATAACCACCCCTGGATTAAATGCGCTTTATGAAATCACAGAGCCGTGGTTAATAAACTGTTAATTTGTTGCACTTGAAGACGAAGAATGCTGTCACCCCGTAATCTCAGACGTTTTCTTATCTGTGTGTGTGTGTGTTGTGGGGGAATTTCGCTGATTAAGAAAACTTGGAGCTGGTGTCAGGTGACATGCACGCTGCAAAACGATTGGTCAATGGATGAGGCTAATTCCTCTCTGGACTCTTAACTCCTGTGTTAAACTTCAGCGAGTAGTGCAAACTCCATGGCGACTCACAGAATGCAGAGCTAAATAAAGCTAAGTTTAATGGAACACACACACACAATAACCAATATTTATAAATATGTAGGAGAATGTGGCAGGTCCGCGCACACGCGCAAACACGCAAACTTTTCACCTCGCACAGCAAATTCCCCCCGGAACGCACAGCGACTTTTCAGCCGCGACTCGAGGTTGACGGCATGGCGGCTGACTCAGCCAGGCGCGGGGAGAATCTTCATCGTGCTAATTAGATCCTCCGCTGTCGGTTAAAGACTTCTATCTCCACCAGATCTCCATGCCAGTCCAATCTGGCCTTATCTGCTGGCTGTATCGCAAGGTGATTGCGGAGATAGTCCCTGCTATAGAGTTCAAAAGTACGCCGCTGTCTGACTGAGCAGAAATAGTGTAATTTCCCCTCAGTCAAACTCGTCTAAAGTCAGGAAAGCTTCCCATCGCAACCCTGTGTGTTTGTGTGTGCGCGCGTGCGTGCGTGCTTAAGAAAACGTGCATGTGTAATGTTTGAGCATGAAAACGTGCAAAAGCATGTACAAGTGTCTGTGTGTGTGCGCACGCGCCTGAATTCCAGCAGTCACCCCTGGGAAGATGCTATAAATCGGTACAAAACATTGTCATTTTGTCCCTGTGGGGCTAAATGGAGCAAATAAATGACACCGACACAAGACACACACGCTCACACACACACACACACACGCCTCAAAGTTAAACTCAAACACAGCTTGATCAACTCAATTGTTTCTGTTGCTAAATAAACATTTTTTATTCAATACCCTTGCCAGGTGATTCAAACTCCTTTCTGCGCAGGAAAATATTTCCTCAGAAAAGGCTCTACAAGATTTGGCTGAGACTGTCCTGCTGTGTGGCAACTCTGCCAGTAGCATCATTTCAGACAGATGAAACAACATGAGACAAGGTGACTGTGGGCTCCGGTTTGTGTTAGAAGAATATGTGAGATTTAGTTTAAAGCGCAATGCAGCTAATCGCTAACAAAATAGCCCTGTGCCTCTGAGCCATTGTTTTTCCTTGGAGAAATCGCCGCTTCCCCGCCTCCAACCACCGGCGTCATGCTCCACTCAAATATGCCAACAGAGCCGCGGAACGATGACCCATTTTCAGGTGACCTTTTAAAGCGCTTCCAATTACAACCTCATGTGATATATGTGCAGTTATAACTGTAACAAGATAGGGGAGAATCTCGCCTTGTGTGTTTTGAACTCTATAAAGCTACTTTAAATAGTAAACACTTTAAACACAGTCTCCTGACATGAATATTAACAGCATGTGCCAGGGCACCGTTTTGATTTAATCAGTGGTACTTCTTGCCAGTTTAAACGCTCTGCTTCTCTGGGCCTGGCAGAGACTGTTTGGCGTCGGCTAATGTATTTTTTTAAATAGCCCACCTTCCTGTGATGTATCGACAAGCTTATACCTGTCCTGCTTAGTGGTGAGTGCAGCACGTATTGCATATCACCTCTGGGGGCCTTGAACCTCTAGGCCGCTGGCAGGGGCTAATACTAACATGCAGGTGGCTATTCCTGTAGCTATAGTAGTGCTTTTGTAGCACTTGTGCCCACTGCAATGGTACTACAGTGTGGTTATCAGCTCACTAAATAGAGGGTCACCTGTTTCCTGCATAAGCTTTTAATAGTCTTTCTTTGTTGAAGATTTATGCATGAATAGATTCAGTACCGCATTCTCATATGGATTACGCAATAATAGATTTGATACTGCATTTTTATATGGAAAGCAATGTTTAATTTGTTTGCTTGTGAAAAAGTTACAATCTTGCTGCTTATAAATCAATTGTATATATCAGGGGGCACCCCAAACCTTTGCCGATTCGTTTCAGAGAGCCAATTACATTCAGACAAAATGTGGGATGGTCTGAATTTAGATATAATTGCTCAGATTTAACCATTTTGACAATGGAGAAGAGTTGGACCATATGGTACTGGCAGTCTGAAATGCGATTAAGTGACACGTGACACGTGAGTACAATGTAACATTTTATCCCATATCTCTGCTGTCGGTCTGTCCTGCTGAAACTTATCGGGTATGTTTGTTAGTAGAGCCAAAGTCCTTATAGGAAAGTCTGGCCACTCGGCAGCCATCTTTGTAACGCCCTCGGTCAGTTGCGTCGGGCTGTTTATACTTCTACTACGCATGCGCAAGGTCAATGCCACCACACGATTGGCTTACTAGGTTTTCCGATCGACCGCTATAAAGCAGACGATTGGCTCTTTGGGGGAGGGCCGGGATAAGTGCATACACCTTACAGACTTCTCCCATTGAGTTCTATTCCGGATTCTTGAAGTGGTCTGTCTCTTCTACAGTATATTATGTCTCTGGTAGGTCAGTGTGACTTCATGCTGCTACAGTATCTGCGGTTAAGCATGCACTGCAAATTGTGATCAACGAGCAAAACGAAATATAATACTTGATTCGACTATCCGTCTGGCAAATAACACTCGACTAAGCAAATTCGTAGTCAGGGACACATGCCTATGGGACTGTTGTGTTTAATCAGCCTCAGAACTGTCTCTTAAACTATGGTGTGTGGGTTTTACGAGTCCCCAAACAATTTGACAGGGACATTCTCATGCACTTGGTCCCACAGGTTCGAAATTTCTTATTTCATGCCCTGGCTTAAAATACCTTAAACCCCCCTGTGCTCGAGTCTATGTTAATGGCTCTGCAGAACAGTTACATTGACAGACAGCTAATTTTCAGCTACATTCTGAATTAGGAGACCTGTAACAGGCATATGGGAATTTCCATGTAAGGTCTCTCACACAGTGCCATACTACAGTATATACTGTACATAGTTTGTATGAATTGCATACTATGAAATGGTGCAATATAGTGCAATGTGCCTCTATAAATATTTTATTCAGCCTTCAATTCAGGTATTCAAGTCTATATCTGCATTATATGTCATTACATAGGCCTGCATATGTCATAGAAGCTTCATAACCGTCAATGTCAAATGTGACATAACCAAACCCAAAAATTAGGCATGACTTAATTAATGCAGAGCTTTTTTTTAATAACTAATTTAAGAAATAATGACGCCTATATTAGCAGCACAAATGACGGAAAATGTACCACTGATTTAAGTCCGTGTTTACCCTCGTCGTTGAAACATGCATTACAAAAACATTGTAGTTTTGATTTACAATGCTCAGAGTGCACCCCCCCCCCCCCCTGCCCTGCTGATTGGCTGACACTCCTCTCTACTCCTACCTCTATCCCACCCCCTCCAGCTGTGCACACAATCCAGCGAATCCAGTGTTTGCCAAACAAGATTTGCTTGTTGTTGAGCTGAATCTCGTAGGCGGGACCTACACTGTAACAACATGAGACAGATGTAAGACCCATCTCTATTGGCCAGTCTCGATCGGACTGACGACATGGCAACATCCACTGTTAGTATACCAGAGAGGGAGGCTGCCTCTCAATTCCCATACTACGTACGACGTACCTACGTACTACGTACTACGTAAGCGCCCTAACTTACAGCGCACTAGTGGCACGCGATTAAAAGGTATGGTTCTTTTCGGACATACCACAAGTCATAATGCCGCACCACTTTGCTGTTTAGCCCCGGGTTGACGATGACATACAGTAGCGTTGCCAAAAGAAACTTATGAGAATCGCTTGTCATTTACCATGACCTACATACTTTGCTAAATTAACTAAAATGTAAATTTTGGCAGTCAAAGGGCGATTAAAAATGCGAGGGACAGGTGACTTCAAGTTCGTAGAAAACATCTTCGCCTAAATATGTAGTTAGCTTGTCCACTGTTTCAGATCCATCCTTGCTTACACTTTCCAACTAATGTAAATTCATACATACAATTGCTTTTTGCTTATTACAATTTGCATTAACATTGTTTATGCAAATCATTATAATAAAACTGTATCAAGATGATCAAATATTGAGTAAATATTGTCCCACAATATACATGAACAGTTTTGTGCAGGGTTTATAATAACACGTTAAGAGAAAGAAAAGCAGGATATACCTGTGTATATAATATTATGTATTGTATTGTTTCATTAAAGTCTATGAGTCATTTTGTATTTACACTCTAGAGAATGAGTCCCATTGATGCCTCAATATCAATGTCCCCATCATCCCTGACCCTTGTCTCTCTTGTCTGTCAATTACTGCCCTACAAATAGACGAGGCTCATGGCTGGGCAAAGGACATTGAGGTCTTTGTTTTTATTTACTGGCTGGCACATGATGCTGCTGCGGCCTCCCCACCCTCAGTGCCGACTCCTGTCTTAGGACACTTCAAATCCTACAAAACATAAAAGCATATTGTATAACATTCAACAGTGAGCTGTCCCAGGCCCGGAACATCATTGAGAGGTCATTTGGAATGACGACGACTCGCTGGCCGTCCCTTTACTTTCAAGGCCCTTGAAGTCAGCCCAGCATTTGCTGCCGAGGTCATCGCCTGTTGTGCCATCCCAACATCTGCATGGGCAACGGCGATGTCCTCGAAGCTGACGTCGTGGAGCCTGTAGAACCTGCTGGGGAGATACCAGAAGCCAGGGGACAAACACCAGCAGAGAACTTTAGAGGAGCCCTCTCTGGCGCTGTGTCCGCTCCAGTGGTGCCCGCCTGTCACTGCACTTCAGGAACCTGGTTACTGCTAACTGACCTGTCTTTTGTTGGCCATTTGTTGGCCACTTTGTGTGTATACAGTAGTTATAGATAGATGGACAGATTGATCTCTCAATACCTGTTCATCCATTTTCTATGTTGTTTTTATTGTCATTAATATGATTTATAACTATGGAATATGATTTGTGCCAATATAATCTAAGAGAGAATGATTTACAATTACAATTACAATGAGGTCATTTAGCAGATGCTTTCCTCCAAAGCGACTTACAATTACATGCTGCTATTACATGGAGCAGGTAGGGGTTAGGTATCTTGCTCAAGGATGCAGGTAGGCCACCTCTGGGGCCTACCTGTAACCTACAACCTTCTGGCTGGGAGTCCAACACCTAGACCACTAGACTATCCTGCCACAGGAATAGAACTAACTGAAGCAAGAAAATCTCTCAAAGTCATTTTTTTGAGTCAAAGTTTTTGAGAAACAAAGGAAGTCAATGGCAAATGAACACAACTGTGAGCTGTACTGTAGGTCTAGCAGCTATAAAAGGGAGGAGGGGTTGATTCTTGGTGAAGACTGAAGACTTGATGCTGATGTAAGATAGGGTTTAACAAAAGTTCAATTCCACTTTAAACAACACAGCCACAAAAAAGTATAATGCAAATCGGCACACACACACACACACACACACACACACACACATACAGATACAGTATACATACAGCAATCACTCAAACACCTGACTAATGTAACCTAGTCTAGGACACCCACAAGGAAGTGATTGTTTTAAAGTAAGCTGTTGTTTTTTCACACCGACTTCAAGATTCATATCACAAACAAATGCACACGCAAAACTACACACACGCACACACGCTTCATTCTTATGAACAGAGACTACTTTTGTTATTCTCCGTCATTCTGTTTTCTCTCAAACGTTCTTCCAATATAACGTGCTCCCATGACAGTGCCATGCTGGCGGAGTAAGCAGTTGTTGTATCAAATTAGAAGTGTGTGAGTGTGTGCGTGCGAGTGTGCGTGTGTTTATGAACGTTTGTCTGAGACTGAGAGCTTTCATTTGTTTTCTTGTTTTGATTGCGGAAAGGCGGAGAAGGTAAATTTCACATCCCACCTTACGGTAAAAGAATTTCAATACTTCACTTCTCCCTTGAGTGTAACTGTAAACAAGGAAATTAGTACTTCTACTGCAGCTGCTATACCATTATCACCATTTTCTAATACTACTGTGGCTTCTATTTCTTCTGCAACGGCTGCCACATTTAATTTAGTTGTACTATTACAGACATCCCACTCTGCAAATACTCATTTCAGTGAGGTAAAACCTCCACTCCCACCCCCGGTCGACCACCAAGGTTGTATGAATACAGAACATTTGTTTATGAAAGAACACAATTTATTTGATTACATATTGAAACTATTTGCACACACACACACACACACACACACACATTATATATATACCTTGTTTTTTGTTGGCAGTCTCAATGCTTATAGCTAAATGCTAATGCAAATAGCTTTTTTATTTCCTTTGCAAACTTTCCTTGTACTGTGATGTACAATGAAAGAGAGGTTGACTGTAAAGCCCACCCACAGATTTGATATAGATTTGCGGGACGTTCCGGGAGAAGTGCACATTATTTATATTGGGCCAACTGCTTTCACTTGAATTTGTAGAACTGGAAGGCTACTACCTCTGCTATCACCTGCAGTACTATTTCTACTACTAGTTTGAATATGACTGTAACTACTACAAATACTGTAAGACAACTGCTTAAACTTTTAAAGAAAAATAGACTTCAGTACTGCAGGACAGAGTAGAGGCTTGACCTCTACAGTACAGTAGGCCCAGCATGTGGGCTGGGCAGCAGCTATATATAATAAGGGAACTTGGATGGTCAGTAGAAAACTGTATTCATCATATCTCTAGGTTGCACTATCACCCCAGACCCAGATCGTTTCACAGATGTGGAACAAGCTGAGCACTTCTCGACACCAACGCTTTTTGATGTCCACTGTTTTTCACGGCTGCTGTCTGTTGGAGTTCCTATTACATGGCACTGTTGTTCAAGCTATGTCTATTAGGCACCGAAAGGCTTAATGCTAGCATGTTCTTATAAGCCAGCGAACAGTAAATCGCATCATTCAGTCAGAGGATAAGGCAATGAAAATCAGAGCATTAAATGAGGTTTTCAGAAATGAAATTAGTTACCAGGCAATTATGCAGCTCTTCTAATTCCTGTCACACGGGCGAGGTGCATGAAGGGAGACACAGTTCAGACGCAAACACACACCGATATGGACAAACAGACGTTCTCACACACACACACCTCACAACCTGCACCTCGGGTGTGATTGACTGTCTCGTCTCGTTAGTGCCTCGTTGTCACGGGGGAGTCTAGTTAATTAAAGTGCACGTGATGTTTATTAAGACACCTAACGAGACATCCACCCACACTCTAAAAAGTCCTACCCTAACTTCATTCATCCAAGATACTCGCTAGGAAAAGAAAAAAGAAGAAGAAAGAAATTAAACAGGCTAACCGCGTACGCGTGTGGTTTAGATTTCCGCATGAAATCAATCTCTCTTCCTCTTAGTAAGATATGTAGTTGTGTGCGTGTGGTTGCGCGCGGCTGCATAAGTCTGTGTGTGTGTGCGTGTGCGTTTGTGTGTCTGTCTTACAGATATCCGTAAGCGAGTGTGAAGTTTTTTTTTATTTTATTATTGAGAATGTCAAAGGTGGTCGCCCACGCACTTAGCGTTGCTAGCGGTACAATTAGAGGTGCAGCAGATGTGTGCTTGCGTGTCTACAGCTTATCTGTCTCCGAGGGTGATTTTTAATAGCAGTGCAGAGATAGATGGCACGCACTTATTACAGAGGGATAGATTACAGTTGAAAATTATTTACTTTTTCTGTATGGAACATATACATTTTAACAGTACAAAGTCTCACATTTCTTTATGTGAGATATGGATTGCAAGAGATTAGACAGGATTCACTTTTATGCTTTTACTTGTGTCCAGAAATTTCAGTGTCATTGCGATTCAGAAAAAACAAAAAACAATTTTATAGCGCAAAGGAAAAAAATACTTGGTAAACATAGAAATGGTTACCATAGGAAATGCTCTAAGAGAGGTCTGGACATTCAGAATGGTAAGGGGTCCCGACCTTCCAGTGTGTCCGGCCAAAGATTCTCATCGGCGGATGTCCCCTCTTATGATGCAGCGAGGGAAGAATCTATTTGAGCGTCTTATCCAGCCTCTGCAGGCGTCGACTGTGATGGTAGCAGCTGACTGTTGTATGGCCCTATAAGGGGGGGGATACGCGTTACCACACCATTCTCTGACGAAGCAGCACACACAGTGATGTTCCCTCGCCGTTGGCCTGGCACATCCACAGTAGCTCTGTGTCCAGTGACATCTCAACCACGCCTTCCGATTTTTGCCAGGTTGAAGCCAGCTTCATCCAGGTATATGAAGTTGTGAGGCGGTCACTTGACTCCAGTTCCACTATACGCTATATCCCAGAAGATGCAAATTAGTAAATATACACACATTGCATGTTCTTTTCTACAGCCAAAGTAAATGTATACAGCTCACATTTACTGTAAAGTAGTTACTATATAAGTATGCAGTCTTACAGTGCAGTGCACATTCTTGGATGACATACCTGCGAAATGTTTGAATGATTGAGGACACTGTTGTTCTCCCAACATTCGGTTGCACCACCAGCCTTGGCCACAGTAGGGCCATGACTGAGAACATGGTCCGCGATAGTAGCCCTTATTTCATCTGAAAGATGCCTGTATCCTCTGCCTCTTCCTCTGTTTTGCCTCCCTACACCACCAACACCACTACCACCACGCAACCTTAGTCCTCTTCTTTCCTCCAGTCGTTCTCCCAGTGTCAGAAACACAAAACAACACTGTGTTACACATCTGAGGAGCTCTCGCCGTTTTCTCGCCGTTACACCTCCTCAAGCAGCCTGTTTCTTCATCCGTCCTCCACCTCATGGTGCATGTCCACACGCTCTCGCGCGAGGCCTCAGGCTTTTAGGAAGCATCAGTCAATAGATTCATGTATGCCTCGGCCTCCGAGCCATTGTGGTCTCTTGACTGCAAGTTCTCTCTGTTCGAGAAGGCGCACGCCTCATTCGCAGAAAATAACATCCAAAGCTCGATATTTTAATTATTTACTGAACATATGGACAAATCGAAGGGAAAACAAAGCAAAATGAATAATGGGTCTGCCCGATTTAGGTGTGTAATGAGCAAGCATTGACAATCAGTAATCAGTTGCCAATAATCAGGGATGTGAAGAGAGTTCCACAGGGGAATGGGCTCAAATGTAAAAAGGGGCATTTTTCACGATGGAGATATTTTTAAGTAATTCCAATATTCCAATTATCAATAATAACCAAGACTATGAACCTGTTCACAGAACCAAAATCAAAGACAATAGATAATTCGCTAGGAACAAAAAAGAAAGCAGAAACATTTATTTGAAATAATTGTAAACAGTTAATAATTATTATTTCGTTCTTTTATTTTACAGCTTTCCTAGTTAGTGATGCAATGCGTTTTTGTAATGCTTTATGACATTAGCAATAGAGACTATAGAAAAAGAACGTAAAACAGGAAACATTAAAATACCTATTCTGCTCAGAACGAACCGATTAAATCAAGTGTATGGACTTTTTTTTGATTTTTTAACAAGGAGGGGACAACTTAAAAACCAACTAACACTGGACACACTTAGCTTGACAAAGCTACCTCCCAATTCAGAGCGAGCGAAGAAAATAACTCAAGCCATCACCTACTTCATGTGCATCACCAAATGCATTTCTAAGTAAAAGGACACTTACACCTTGCTATGTTTGTAAATAAGGTTTTGATACTTCACATTGTTTAGTTTGAGAATACAATGGGAAGGCAAGAGACTCATCGCCCAAATCCCCGCAAACCCCGACATAGTGACGCAGGCTTATTGGGCCATTAATCAGAACCAAAGGATGTGTACATCACTTGGCGTTGTCTCTGTGGCTCTATAGTTAAGCAAGTATAGGTGCTGGTCATATAATTAGAATATCATCAAAGTTATTTCAGTAATTCCATTCAAAAAGTTAAACTTGTTTAATGTATACATTAATGTATACATTCATCATTCCTTTTAATTTTGATGATAACTGACAACTAATGAAAACCCCAAATTCATTATCTCAGAAAATTAGAATATTGTGAAAAGGTTCAATATTGAAGACACCTGGTGCCACACTAATCAGCTAATTAACT
>JAODLI010032127.1:0-19484 GCA_027575585.1 Percopsis omiscomaycus | reverse complement strand
AGAGAGAGAGAGAGAGAGAGAGAGAGAGAGAGAGAGAGAGAGAGAGAGAGAGAGAGAGAGAGAGAGAGAGAAATAGATAGATAGATAGACAGATAGATAGATAGATATTTTAAGTTTAATTGCCATATCACGAGCGCCATCTACTGACTACAATAATTTAACTGGATCCCCGTCCAGAGCTAAAATGATAACAACAAATCTAATAGCAACACAATTAAGTAATAATTAAATAACAATATCCAAAACTAATTTATATAATTACAATAATATAATTATATTTTCTAAATACGTTTTGTTTTACTCTTGGTAATGCATAAAATATTGGATTTAAATTCATTTGGAAAAAAAGCTCAAATAAAAATATTAACAGCTACAGAGAGAACTTTTAATTGGTTGACAGTTCATGGCTCTAAATGGGAAACCATATCAGTTGCTTTGTTCTAGATGTCATCATTTTGAAAATCTTATTCCCAGATCTTATTCTGATAGAATGTTATTTGCTTGCAAAAACTGGCGGTTAACCAGTTCAACTGTTGACAAATGTACTAATTGTAAGTCGCTTTGGATAAAAGCGTCTGCTAAATGCTGTAAATGTAAATGTGAATGAAAATAACCTTTTAAACTTGATGAGTAAAACGCTGTCAGTTTGACTCATATGTAAATTAAATTGCTATCATTTCTGTTTGCATGAAGAGGAAGTCGCATCCATAAGACAAACTTATTGAAATCAAGTAAATTGGAACAGGATGGGCCGTGAAGTGAGTACCGGTAGCTATTCAGATTCAGAAAGGATTGTGGCTCTTTGCTCTATCATTAGTCGCTTGCGGGACGATATTGTCACATCGTTAACACAGTTAGGAAGTAGATTGATTAAAGGGCATAGAAAAGGCAGTGAACATGTGTAAGTTGTATACCGGAGTATCAAGCTGTCCGTTTGAGAGTACATCATCAGCTGACAGCTGTCATCGTAGCCTACGTAACTAGTTAGCTATCTAGCAGAGCCAAAGGCTAACTAGTGTTTTCTCAGTCTCTGAGACTGGCTAGCTAGCTAGCTCCCAGTAGCTAGACCGACCGACCTACCGTCGGTCGAGTGAGAACGGCGGTAACTTCCGCATGGACATTATCTTATTCTTATCGAATATGTACATTTCTGGACCTGCCCTGTGGGCCTTTCGTAAACCATGAGTTAGGTGACGTTATCGAGTCACCTATTGCAAATATTGCAATATTTTGAGGTCCAGCTAGCTAGCTTTGAGCCGGTGGCTAGCTGCGTTCATTCAATTATTTACAACGTTAGCATACTGCTGGCATCGGCTCCACAAAAACAGCTAATTACTTTCCATATTTATCGTTGTTACAAGAGCGGCCAGTTGGACATTTGCTACGCTTTGGATAGCATTAGGCGAAAATGAAGAAGTTTTTTGATTCACGTCGGGAACTTGTGAGTTCTGGGCCTGGTTCTGGAGCGGGTGGAGGAGGCGGCGGTTCCGGTGGTGGTGGCAGTTTCATCGGACGCGTCTTTACCATCGGACGTTATCAAGTAACCGTCGATGAGATTATAGCCGAAGGTGAACACATTTTCTGTTGTGCTAATTGTACAGATTTTACACAAGATGCTTTAACTAAATTCATTTAACAACAGTTCTAATTCGCCAGGACTATAAATACAAACAAAACAGTACAAGGCCTATATTGAGTTGGCTGTGAGTTGTAAATAAAGGTATTATTTATACTTCATGGTTTAAAGTACATGGCTGTCTATAGCAAATGTTGTAGCTGCTTGAATCAGTTGTGGTCACCCCAGACAGCTGTAGACAAGGCGTCTGTGTCCCCAGCATGCCACTGTCTTCATTTGCATGCAGTATAGTTAGGGTTAGTTAGACTCTTTTAATAACTTGCTGAGCTGTTATTACTGCTAGAATGAAAAAACAACAATATGCATGTCAATTCAAAATCTTAGGGAGACAAGTTCATAGGTGCATAAGCTTATGCAATATAATATCACCTCTCATTACATTATTAGGGATGTAGGGATTAGATAACATGTTATAATACTATGCCAATGCGGTATGGAACCTACACCATGCTGAGTCATCTCTCCTGGTATTTACGCAGGGAGTGACATATCAGCAATGTAGATATAAGAAGCTTTTTAATTGAAGTGCTTAACTTGACAGAATAGCTTTGTGTTAATTATTGTGCATTTACTAAGATGAAACAGGTTTTGCCATTCCACCGTTGGTATGAGAAAATGACTTGATTTTTTTACTTTTAGTGCAAATTTCTATCAAACCTCTGCCCTTTTTCAAAAACTATTTTTAAAGGGTTGTCCTCCAGAAGGTCTGTGCCATGCCAGTTTAAAAGCGACTGGTACTAAATAATGGATTGACACAGAGTGATTAATTTATTAGAAGTATGGATGGGCACCATCTGTTGGGTCTCGCCATGCCTGTATCAATGGGGTATTCATCCTATCATATGCTGAACCCCTAAACAAAGTTGAAGTTGCTCCCTTTTAAGCCGTCCTTACCAGTGGGTATAGCATTAGGTTTGTTGTTGGGCCTTGGTTCAGACATTGCCATGAAATTGAACATTTGGGTGGATCATAATGATAAGAACTTTCTAGCTCCGGACTAGTCTTTTACCAAAGTTGAAACCCTTACAAAATAGGTGGTTGGAATGTTATTCTACAGATCAGATTTTCTTGCCCTGATGATGGATGTTCTGTTTGCGACGTTGACTCACTCCACTTTGGCCAGGTCTGTTTGTTCAGATGGTTTTGGTTGTAGCCGAGGCTATGGGTTACGGTTCACAAGGGGTAATATGAAATGGTGTTTTCTGTCACTCCTGCTCTATGTTCTCACTGATCTGTAGATGGTTACAAGCTTGCAAGCGAGAGAAGAATGCCTGCAGCCTAGGTAAATGCCTTTTATAATGTACTTTTTTTTTATTGTATTCATTCTTTTTTTATTTATTATTTGGGACACGTAAACCTAATTAAGTAAACCTCGTTTTGTGATTTCTTCTCCACCCTTTGTCTTGGAGCATTATAAGTAACAGTTCCTTTCCTCACTGTCAGTGAGATGGGTTTTCTTTTAGGTCGTGTAGAGTTACTGCTGGTAACATTAGCCATCTTTGGAGCTCTATGGGTGGCATTGTACTGTATAGGAGGGTGCCTCCCTAATGGCTGCAGCTAAACTTCAGTCCAGGGTTCTAGTGAATGCGCTTGAAAAGAAAAAACCAAATGGCTCATTTGTGTAGAAGGTTTTATGTCCGTGGACTAGCATGAACAACCACAAAGGAGCCCATGTTTGTTTGTTGATAGGCAGTAGTTATTTCCTTATGACATGGTGTATTACATTTGTCATGCATAAGGCTGCGATCCAGTGTCTTACTATTCATTGCTCTTCTCAGGCATTAATGCCTGAGGGTGTAATCTTGTGTTCCCGTAATCTCGTGTGTCTGTATGAGCTTGTGCAGTATTATCCAGTATTATCACAGCCAGTTACGTCAACGGGCAATGGCTATTTGTAGATATGCTTACTGCTGTTAGGCTGCTTGCTCTTGTGAGAGTATAGACCATGGGTAGATGATGCTTAAGGAACCTGCTAATCCTTCAAATTTCTTACATGTACCTCAGTGTAGACAGTGACTCCCACAGCTGGGAGTCGTTAGTTGCGTCTGAAAGAAACACACCTATGCCATTTGATGTGGTATTCAATATGTCTTTTTGCTGTGCACGTCAATTCAGGATTTGAATAAAGCATTCATCAAAATGAAACGATACATGTCAAGCATTTTTCTACTGGTTTAATGATTCTTTAATTAGAATACTTAGAAATTAGAAATACCAATAATTTATTTAATAGGAGTATTATTATGATAGGCCACTGCCATTGTATCACATTACACTGAAGGTCAAACCTAGTATTAATTATATTTCAAGGGTCCTGGTCCTTAGTGTTTAATGCACTATTTTCTAAGGCCCATTCTATAGTTCTTCAAAAGATGCTGCTGACTCCAATAATTCCATTGTCCCACATTCAACAGTATTTCCTTGCACAGCTCTTACTCAAGTTGCTCAAGGCAGTCCTGACCAAACCTCAAACAGCCTGGTCACATGGATCTGTCCTTATCTTAGTGATGCCAGCTTGATGACTCAGCCTAGTTCATGGCACTAACGCAAGCCTAGGCAGGGGATGGGACTGTCCGGGACCATATAAACAGGAGAGGTTTGTGTTTATGTGTGGATGTCCATGGGTGTAGGTTTCACGGGGGGCCTGGGGGTGGTCCTCCAGGAATTTTAAGCACCAAACAATTCATGAACTGCATTCTGGTGAATTTTTATTATTATTTTTTTTTTTAATTTTTTATGCAGAGTTTGTTCCTTTTCTGCATCATTTTGTAGTGGAAAACACAAAATTCAGGCACCAGGTGAAATTGAAAATATAATGGAATAAAATGCAGTAAGGCTTTCAGGCAGTATTGCTTTCAGATATTCTCCTGTAGATCAACTTTTCTCATTAATATATCCCTGCTGAACACACATAGGCATGATTTACTCTTCTGTCCTCCTTTGTTAATTTTGTTAATTAATTTTTCATTAATTTATAAACCCCTGGACATTAATAGCTCATATGTTTCCGCAAGATTTCTGCTCATGTTCAAAACTTCTGCACATTCAAAACATATCACACATTTTGTGTTAGGATGATTTTTAGGAATCCTGTAGGTCTACATCTCATCTATGTTATAGAAGCTGACTTAAAACAAGAATAAAATACATTTTGGCATAACCGATTAAAACGTTGACCTATTGGAGAAGGAGACCTTGTTAAAGCCTCTAAATAATTCTGGGTGCCGGACAGGGCGGTGCAACAGCAACCCCCGACGTTTCTCGGAGCATGTTAAAATATCCGGAACAGTCCGAGCCAAGACTCTAGTGCGGGAATATGGCTCACGCTGACGAGCGGCTTGACACGCATACACATACCCCAAGGGCTGGTGTGGTGCTGGATGAAGGACCGGAATGACATGCAGGCCATTTTTGTTGTTAAATTGCTTCATAGACATGAGGATGTGTGTTTGTTTAACAGATATGTATTACAATGAACAGACTGGAGTAGGCAATCTCAAAGCCACTCTTGGTCCTTCTAGCCTAATGAGCAGCCAGGCTGATGCCAAGAATTTGTTTTTACTTATCAGTCTTGCCTTGTTTGGCAAGTACAGTAAACCCAAATGTGTGTGTGTGTGTGTAGAAAGTCTTTGAATACTGGCACAATAACATCAAACATAGTAGCATGAAATTTAGAGCAATGGAGGATGGTAAGAGATAAAACATAATACATTTAATTCTATGTGCTTAATCATTATCACTTTGGGATAGTAACAGGATATAACTTGCTTTAGCTTGCTGTGTGAGAGGAAAGTCCAGCAGTGCAAAGAAATGTATACAAGATATACAGTATACATTCAGTTATTTCCACAAGAACTGTTTGAAACTCATGATCCTTCCTTTTTTATTTCCCTTTCTCATGCAGGAGGTTTTGCCATTGTTTTCCTGGTTCGGACCCACCAAGGTGCACGGTGTGCTCTCAAGAGGATGTATGTCAACAATGAACATGACTTGCAGATCTGCAAACTGGAGATCCAAATTATGGTAACAGACGGTGCTGGGCTGGCACCTGGCTCCAATAGAGTGGTGGGAACATTACTCTATAGACATTGTGACTCGTCTGTTATCTCTCTGTTGAGAGTGGCAGACAATTCAGATAGTGTAGGCTAAACTGTAAAATATTTATATGCCTTTTTTATGGCAAGCATCTACTGTATGTTAAATACACTGTAAATTCAGCAAACTTTGGTCTATTCAAAAATAATTTTATGTAGGACCGGTGAAAAAGGTCTTAAGTTTGGAATCCAACAAAGCGATAAGTGGGGGGTGTCTCAACAATATCCGTCTAATGAGAACAATAAATAGTATGACACTGAATTTCAAGTCATTATCCACCATGCAGTAGGCCCCTCTTAGAAGTGAGTCACTTCTCATCCAGTGAATCTGCTTAAAGTCTTGAATTGGTAAATTTGTATCCAAACTTACTCACCCTTACATTTCCTGACTTGAGGCCTTACTGTAAGGGGAGGCTAGCCAGTTCCTAGAGACACACCCTGGGGGGGGCATGACTATTACAGGATGGTTATCATTATAACTTCCAGCTCCCTGGCACAGACGGAGACCAGAAAAACATGGGTGAACAAGAACACACATGGATGTATTTAGTGAGTTGCTTAGCCGCAGGTTTTAGGACTTGCACTGTATGAAGACTGTATCTCCCTTTGTCTGTTGTCGACCAAACTGTGCGTTTGTTTTAACTAGAGGGACCTGGTGGGCCACAGAAACATAGTGGGCTACTTGGACTCCAGCACAACTGCTGTAGGAGCTGGCGATGTGTGGGAAGTGCTGATCTTGATGGACTTCTGTAGAGGTAATTCTGTCTGTATCTTGTTCTCCCTGATGCTATGATCCTTTACTTCTGCCAGGATCCTGTACAGGTCAAAAAAATGCCAGCAGATAGCCCTCTAACAAACCCACGACTGACAAGTGCTTTGTGTAGAAATTGTTGAGAGAAGATTACTTTGACCTTGCCCGTATACTAACCAACTAACGCAAGAGCTAAATTCAAGCAAAAATATTGTCTCTCCACCCACCTCCCTCTTGAAATGTACCTTCCCAAACTAGGATCATGTCACCAATCCTTTTTACCTGCCTATCTGTTACATTCCTGAGTCATAATAATATACAGCACTAGTTCATCGCCTCATTTGCATCTTGATGGACTTGACCTTTGTCCTTGCATGTCGGCTGCCCTTTGTGGAGTGTGTGTTTGAACTTCGTGTGTCATGTAGGTGGACAGGTTGTGAATTTAATGAACCAGCGACTGCAGACAGGCTTCACTGAGGCTGAGGTGCTACAGATCTTCTGTGACACCTGTGAGGCTCTGGCTCGCCTCCACCAGTGCAAGACTCCAATCATCCACCGAGATCTCAAGGCATGCCACCAACACACTTCCACCACCATGTTCCACCACCAGCCGTATTTTGCATCGGGGGGGAAACAACTTTTTGTCTTTGGTCAGGACTGTTACTGCCATTCCCGGCACTGTAACTGAGGGATATGGCTATTAAGGGAACACGGCTTGACTTTATTTGTCACATTGTCTCCTACGTGTAGGTGGAGAACATTCTGCTGCATGACCGGGGACACTACGTGCTCTGTGACTTTGGGAGCGCTACTAACCGTTTCCAAAACCCTCAGACAGAGGGCGTGCCATCTGTGGAGGAGGAAATCAAGAAGTCAGTGTTTCTATTGCTCTAAACTAATATTGTCCTATTCTTTCCAAAACTGAAAATTCATGGCTTCCTATAATTAAGAAACATATATCTTGTGTCACTAGGTACACAACTCTGTCATATCGAGCTCCAGAGATGGTAAACCTGTATGGTGGCATGGTCATCACTACTAAGGCAGACATCTGGGTGAGACCACTACAGCAGATATAGCCTGTTTCGACTGTAGAAATTAATATCATAATGAAACAATTGCTGGGTTGCCTAATAAGGAAGTTGTCTCATAGCCTAAAGCTTCTGGCTTTGAACACTGACATTGGTCTACCTCAATGTACCCCTGGAGCAAGATGCATTACCCCCACATGCTCTTAAATACTTGTACTTACTTTAAGTGGCTTTGGATAAAAGCACTAAGTTGTACGCTGGCTGAATCCAGGTTCCTTATGTGTGGATGTTGGCCTCTCTTTGTCTTTACAGGCCATGGGTTGCCTCCTCTATAAGCTGTGCTACTTCACACTTCCCTTCGGGGAGAGCCAAGTCGCTATCTGTGATGGCAGCTTCACTATCCCAGACAACTCCCGCTACTCCCAGGACATGCACTGCCTAATCAGTGAGTAAGCTCGATCCCTAGAATACACTCGCACTTCTTCCTTGGCCACTTGTCTATTGTGTGTAGGCAGGAGCGGTGGACTGTGTGAGTTTGATTTGGTTTCAGCTAATCCTCCCCATACCTGTGGTGTTTCTCCTCAGGATACATGTTGGAACCTGACCCTGACAAGAGACCAGATATATACCAAGTATCCTACTTTGCCTTCAAGATGGCTAGACGAGAATGTCCAGTCCAAAATGTGCATGTAAGCCACTGTCATCTATTGCAAGGGTATTTCCAGGAATACATGAAAATAGTTTTTTTTATTTTAATTGTAGCATAAACTAGTGCTGTATCGCACGTGAAGTGATTTTAATTGCATCCCATTGATTTTAAAAGGGAACAAAAGGCACTAGATAGAAGCTAAGCGTTTTGGTGTTTGTCAGTTGGCTGCTTTCCATTCCCCAAGCCCTTTTGTAATGTACTGACAATAGCAACGTCAGCACTTGGCCTACTGAATCAGCACATTTCCAACCTTGTGTAAAAAGCTTTAAAGTGGGACTTTATCCATGGAATGTGCACATCATCTATTATCGCTATGATGCTCGACATCATATCGCCTACATTCGTGTGTGTGTTCATTAAAAATGTTTTCTTTTCACTATCTTAGAATTCACCCATTCCTGCAAAACTTCCAGAGCCTATCAGAGCCAGCGAAGCTGTGGCCAAAAAGAGTCAATCCAAAGCCAGGTGAGTTGAAGGAAGAAGCTGTAAGAGTATTGTTAAAAGTAGCGGTAATATGACCTGGTCTCTCCACACATTTTATTTCCGTTAGGCTCACAGACCCCGTCCCCACAATGGAAACCTCCATTGCACCACGGCAGCGTCCCAAGGCTGGCCAGGCCCAGCCTCAACCTATATCGGGCATCCTACCCATCCAGGCTGCACTCACCCCACGCAAGAGACCCAACGTGGCTGCAGGAGGGGCCCCAGCTATGGGTACGGCCACACCTATAGACATTTGTCACAGTGACCTAAAAATGTAATTCCTTACCTGTAAGCATGGGAAGGCTTTGCTCACACAACTGGCAAAGCCCCTTTGTTTTGCATTAATGTAGCTAATATAGACTTGTTCACAGGCTTCTTCTTTTTTAGGCCGGGACAACTTTCTTTGTCTGTTTTTGATTGATTCTTTTATATGGAATTTCTGCATTTTATCTTCATCCAACTTCAAACCAGGAAGTTGTTTAATCAGCCAAATCAGCTCAAACACTTCCAAGGGATGTCAAAGTTTGTGTGAATTAAGATGTTTCCCTGTTTACAGGCTAGACAGGAAGGCTGTTTATGAGTCTTCGGTAACCCTGTTCATCAGTGCCTTATTGAAGCGGTGACTGTGTGATGGCATCTGCCAAGAGTTACTGAGCTCAGCATATCGAACTACACGAATGTTTGGCTGCTATTGCGAGGTCTTGAAATCCCAGTGGCTCAATTGACCAGTTCTTAAAAGGCTTTTAATTGTCTATTAGTGAGTCTTTGACACGCACAGTCTCAAAGGCCCAACCTGTCTGGCCTGCTTATATAAACACTGATGAGAGCTGGCAGCAAGGCTTTTCATTACAGGACCGTTATTTTTGTTTGTTACCATGTTTAGGCTAATGCAGTAATCGGCAACAGTACATCATACAGGGAAGAGGACTTCTTTTGTTCATCTTTCAAGGCAGTTCTTATTTTCCAGGTGTGGGGATCGGTGTCTCGCCACTGGCTGCTGCTGCTGCTGCTGTCCATACTGCTCAGCAAGCCCCTGCTACCATGGCCGTACCTCAGCTGGCCCCGGCTGCCAGTGTGCAGGCCCAGGCCACTCCCCAGCATCAGCAGATGTTCATGAAGCAGCAGGCCCAGGCCTTCTTCAATACACAGGCCAACCAACCGGTAGGCCTCAGTGCAAAAGTGGATTTTTATTTATTTATTAAAGTGTAGTGAACCATATTTAATATATTATTTGAGCAGAAAAACTATCAATTTGTAGCTGCAATGAGCTCTTGCATAATTTGGTTTAGAAATAATTATGTGATTTAGTAACTCTATTTTTGTATTTTTGTATTTTGTATATAGTTTATATTTTGTGTATGCAGTAGACCAGGCCAGCGGTTGCGTTAAATTTTCTCAATGTCCGTAATTTTAATGACAAGAAGACATATTTAATAACCAGCGGCAGCTAATGTTACGAGCCAAGCAAGTAGCAGCAAGGAGGTCAAGGTACCGGGTTCCGTGGGAGCAGGAGTTCACGTGGCTGAGGAGGGAAGATGCCAAAATGTTCTGCGACATCTGTAGAATCATGTTAGCTTTTCTACATTAGCTGCCGCTGGTTGATAAACATTATCACTATAGATTGTCCTTCATCCTCCAACGCATCAATCCCTCTCCTCTTTTTTTTCACTCGGCTGCCATGACATTTTGCAATGGTATGTAGTGATATAGCCTACCAACGCGATGGCTGAAGCCAGCTAGACAACGAGGTCATGCACGTGAGATCAAAGACAAGACGAGACTAGACAATAGCTGATTAATATGCACACACGCCACCAACTGGACAGGGTTGTGAATTACTTAAAGTTACGGTAGATAGCCCTTAGTGTTCGATTCTGTCAAAATGACGGACAGCCTTCAGATATTTTTACATCATTGTTAAAAACATTCGTCAATGACGGAAAATATTCAGTTAACGCGACCTCTGGACCAGGCCTCCTCAACTCCCCGGATTATATATTTTCTGTTTGTCTCCACTGAGGTTTAGAGTAAGACATAAAATAAACCAGAAAACCCTTCTGTGAGAAGAGGCTGCTGCCACTTGTTAGCAGCAATAAATCATGATAAACTAGGTCACACTAGAAGTAGGATGCCAGGCCTTTGTGGTATTTTGCAGTCACTGGCTGTGTGGTATTCTTGTGCAGCTTCCACTGGTGCAGAGCTTGCAACATCCTTCTGCCTGTCACACTTCTGCATGTCTGCAGGCCAAAGCTAAGGCTGTGCCTCCAGTTGTTACCCTGCAACACCAGCAACTGCCAGACAGCCCTGCAGTAAACGTAGCCCCCGTCTCTGAAACCACAGCTTCCCATCTCATTCCTATTCCTGAGTGTGCAATGATTGGCCCTGCAGCTGATCCAGAGGCCATGGTAACCCCCACCCCACCCATCTTTACCGCTCTTTGGATCAGGGGTGTTTACTGTCTCTTCTGTAATGATTCATATCTAGTAGAATATATTCTATATGGATTTGTGAGGAGATGTTCTTCCCACTGTTCTGGTTTACTACCCATTATAGAATCGGAACAACTTCTTTTGCAATCTGATCAATACTTGTCACATAATGTCAATAATAAACCATTGTCTTGTTCGTCTTCTGCCAACTAATCAAACTGACACTCTTGCTTGAAAATCAACTCTTGAAATTTCTGGGGTTTCATATTTCTGTCAAACCAAATCTTTTTTGTTACGTTCACGTATCTCAAACAGTGCTCAAGTAGTTTCAAAACGAGGAGCAGTTGGGCTGTTTATTGGAAAATCAGTGATGATGACTAAGCGATGGTTTGTGGTCTTTCACACCCGCAAAAAAGAACGTAGAAGATGCTCTTGAGAAAATGTTTTTCCTGTTCCAAACGTAGCAAATATGTCAACTGAATGCACCCTTTATCTGTGATTTTAACCATTTAACCATTCCATAATCAGCCGTGCCTTTGTGACTATCGTCTTTTGATTTTCTTTCTCTAATTTCTTGGGAATTTGATGTGTACGTACATGCTTCAGTTTCAGATAAATGTTTTACATTTCTTACATTGGTGGAATGACTCATCATCTCCCTCCTGTGTATTCTCTTTAATTGCGAAGACTGATAGGAAGGCAATCCTGAAAGTGGGCTCCCTGACACCCCCGTCATCCCCAAAGATGGTTCCAAAGAGTGGCCACAGACGTATCCTGAGCGACGTCACCCACAGTGCCGTGTTCGGGGTCCCGGTTAGCAAGTCCACTCAGCTCCTCCAGTCGGCTGCAGCCGAGGCTAGCCTCCACAAATCTAAGTGAGCAGAATGAACTCCTCAGGGAGCTGAGGGATCAACTGTCCATTCATGGCACTACGCGAGCTGAGCTGGGCAATAGACAGGCCATTCATACAGCAGTGGTTAACCAGTTCAACTATTGACAAATATACTAATTGTAAGTCGCTTTAGATAAAATGGTCTGCTAAATGCTGTAAATGTAAAAATGTTAATATAAAAGGCCCTGTTGCAGCCTGGAGAAACCCTCACGGGAACTCCACCACTATCCACACATTTGGATACATCTGTAGGCCAGTAAGCATAGAATGAACACAAATGGACCACTGATTGAATGCTGATGTGCCATCTATAACCTGGTGTTGATTATAATCATGTGTATTTATAGATCAGCCAGCACCACTCCTTCTGGCTCCCCCTGCTCCTCCCAACAGAGCGTCTACCAGCCAGGGGAGGCCGCTGCTCCATCGGCTTCGCCTGCCTCCAGCACTCAGCCCAGCTGGAACCCCTTCGGGGACGACAACTTCTCCAAGCTTACGGCGGAGGAGCTGCTCAACAAGGACTTTGCAAAGCTCTCCGAGAGTAAGAGCACCACGTCCAATACATAGGTGTATCATTGGTAGTTGGTTGTGTATTTACTTATTTGTTGTTTGTTTGTGTACAGCAGCTAAACCGGGAGAGAAGAACACAGGCTCCAGTGAAAATCTCCTTCCAGGACTCCAAGCTTTCCCAGGTAAATCTTGTAGTACTTGCTTAGTATACGCAACTTTAATATTTGAGTTTACATATTGTCACAGTCCCTTTCAATGTTTAGGAAATATTTCTCATATACACATAGTAATTAAGTAAAAGCTCCAAGGGCTGCAACACAGTTGCTTTTGGAAAGGTTAACAGCTTAGGGAAATAAAAGTGGTTTTGGTTTTACAACCGACCTGTCTTAATGTCAGTTTTTGGTGAGCTGGTAGGAGCGCTCATCCATGCAGTATTCAGACTATTTTAGCGCATTACATGCAGACAAACTACTAACTATCAGGGACATCAGGAAAGCATATTCTGTAGTCAAAAAGCACAAAAGACTCTGTTCTCCTCACTGTCAGTTATTCCTTGGCACCTGTCTATCACCAGTCCCACCCCTTTCCTGCAAATGTAGCCCCATAAGTGTGCCCAGACACAATCATAGCCATTTGGGAAATTAGTGACTGTGACAATATTTAACAGTGAACGCTAGTTACTCTCCTGTTTTCAAGTCACTTTACATCTTGTCCTGGTAGTACATCCTGTTCCACTACTCTTCCCTCTGTCTCTAGTTCTATTCACAATCCTCCCTCTCCTCTCGTCTTTTCTCGCTTCTGTGTTTAAGACGAAAGGTCTACTGACATCCTGGGTTTGGATGCAGGCTCAGCCTTGTTGAGTGTCCCGGACCCTTTTAATTCCCTCTCCCTCTCTGACACCCCAGGTAAATGTTTGTCTACTGCTTAGAACATCCTGAGACATGCCTGTGGTTGTCAAAAACTCTGGCTTAATACATAATTTTTGTTATTCACTCCAGGAAAAGTACACATCTCTTGAAGTGGTTTCCCTTAATGTTTTTCCTGAATGCTGATTTGCCACTTCCAGGTTTATCGTTTTCATTTTGACACTTTGCTATCTTGTTGACATAGCTCTTAGCTTCACAGTGGTGCGTTGTCAGTTCCCATGAATAGAGGCTGTCGCTATAGCTAGATCGCATCACGCTTGCAGGTCTGTTGGCTGTTGCTTGCTAACAACAGTGGTAACAAGAACAAAATCTCCTTTGTTAATTGGATTGCTGTGCTGGTGGTGCTTCCTGCCTACCAGTGGCATTGAGAACAAGAGAAAGTTTAACATTCAGTTCAGCCAAGGTTGCCGTGATCTTTGGGCTTTAAAAATGCTCACCGAAGCTTTGTTGTTGCTCTCTGTAGATTTTTTGTGACTGAGGTTCTTGGCGTGAAATGGGATGCTTGCAGTCAGCCCTGGTCTGTCAGGACTGAGCTGAGGCTGCTACGTAATCAGGGTGTGATAATCTGCCCTGTCCTCTCTAAGCTGCCTCTCGCTCCTCTCTCAGAATAGCCTACACACACACACACACACACACACACACACACACACACACACACACAAAACAAGGTGACTTTTGCACTTTGGGCAGACAGGCGGGTGTGAGGACAGTGGCTGTCTTGTCTCTTTCTTTTTTATGGTGCAAGAAATAAGTACGTGCCCGGAGACTGAGCCAGAGCCACAGATTAAGGATGCTGTTAATGACATTTGAAAGTTATAAATTTAAGGGGGCAAAGGCCCTCAAATATGTTGATCTGTGCATGCAGCATTCATTTAATGGGAGAAATTGGCTTTCATGAACATGGATTTATAACGTGTTGCTGACCTCTGTCCAGAAAAGGGGGTCAAAGGTCACGACTGCTGTGCTATGTTCTGAGCCCACACAAGCCTTCCCCTTTTTGCCCCATAGCCGTCAGCTGTAAGTATGGGATGTTGAATGATGTCATGCATGGGCCTGGTTTTCACTCCCAACGTATGGGTCATAATAACCTGACCTACTGGGTATGGGTATTGAGGTAGCTGTCACGCTTTTGACACATTGACAGCTTAACAAGGATGTCTGTACTGGGGTAAAAATGAGTGGCACTGAAATGAAAGTTTGTGTGTGTCTCTGTCAGCGATTCTCTGCATGCTTGTGTGTGGAATAAAACAAATTTACTAATTGATTGCTTTTGAATTCGTTTTTTAAAAATTTTATATAGTGGAATTATGTCCACTATATAATCACTTAATATTTCTTGTCTTAACACGTTAGTGTGTCTGCGTAGTTAGTGGTAAGCAGGGATTTATACTTTAGGTTTAAAGTATTATCCATGACCACTAAATGTCAGTTACTGTGGGATCCATAAACTAGCCATTTACCATAATGTTGTTAACACATCATTATTCATATACTGTGTGGTTTTATTGACCTTAAAAGCTGATTCTATGAATTCAACAAATTCATATACAAATTATGAAGTTGTTTCCTAATAATATTTTGACCTTTTTTTTAAATAATGGAACCAAGCCAACAGCTAGTCTTTTTAAATAATTTTGTTTCTTATGGTGAGTTATGTTTCTGCTACTTCTTACCTACACACTTATTTCAAGCGTATGAGTAGTTCACACTGATAGTGTTTTATTTCCTATTTTTGTTTTACTAACAGATTGAAATTGCTCAAGTTTATTTTCCTTTTTTAACCTTCTGTAAAAGCTATTTATACAAAAACTGTCTGGTGTCATCTCTTCATTTCTTACTTCCATCTCTATTCCTCCCCTTTCTCTGGATTGATCACAGAGAAGCTGATTGAGGGACTGAAGTCCCCAGAGACTTCTCTGCTGCTCCCTGACCTCTTACCCCTGGCTGACCCCTTCAGCAGCTCTGTAGATAGCTCCAGCAATGGTACAAGCTCTCTCCATCTCCTCTGCTTTGGCTTACAATTACCTGTTTTAATATGCATCGTTTCCATCTCTCCCCTCCCCTGAATCTCTCATGTTACCAGTGACTGTCTATGAGATCAGAGAGGCCTCCGGGCCCACATTTCAGTCGATTGGATGTCTATTTGAACTCCTAATTGCCTCCGTCTTAGGCTGGGAATATAGTTGGTTGTTAACCACGTGTCCACATAGACAACCGGCTGCGTAATTGTTCACATGCTTGCCTATGTACTGCACGTGTTACTGGAGGATCCCACCAGAGGGTGTTGTGGTAGAAATACCAGCAGAACAATGGTTGACCTTAGACCTAGTTAATGTGCCTTGTGTGCCTTTTTTTTTTTATTTGGAAAATACGAGATATTTAGAAAACTGACCAAGGCCAATTGTTCAGAAAGTTTCTCTGTAGAGTGAGAATGTTTTGACTAACCAGTGGAGTTGGGCTGTACAGAGGTCCTATTGGGTGCAGGGAAGGAAAAGAGAAGCGACTAGTTTACTCCTGACTATAAAAACCCTCCTGTATGTGTTTGAAGGTTGTTCCTTTATCTCATTGACCAAGCACAGTGTCTGACATATTGTCAGAGCATATATTGTAATACCTGTTTGCAAACGTGAATAAACCCCCAGAAAATTTGTTGTGTAAGAGTCATTTATAATACAATTTCCACAGAGGGCGCACCAGAGGACACACCAGAGAACTTAGACCGAATGCAACTTCTGGATTTGCATGATGTAAACAAACATGGCAACACTCGAGGGAGTTACGATCTGATCTGAAGGTTGAGATCGCGGCAGAAAAAGCGGTCAGATAGGGCCGGGTCTAGAACCCTCAAACAAGGTGGTCAGGCAGAGATGTTAGTTGGGCTACTCAACTCCGTCCTTAGTGCGATGGCGCTAAGCTCCGCCCCTTTCCTAGAGTTCCATGTTCAGTGTGAATTGTGTTGCATTTAAGTTTCATGTTTGCACTTTGCAGTACAGGAAGTCTGTTATTGTTTTTACAGTTATTGTTAGAACGACATTACGACAGTTTTTATTCTGTCCTTTTTTAATGAAAAAGACGTCATCCGCCCTAGTTGCTCTCACTTGTTCTTCCTACATGTTGCTTGCCACAACGCTCGGAAAGACATTATTGTTATATAGTTAAAGTTTGAATAATTGAAATGTGTCTTTCTTGTTTAAATAGGATTCTAACTGCGAATGAAGCCTAGTTGGCTTTTATTTTGTGATAGGGTGGGCAAAGCTTAATCTACAGTTAAAAGCAACTGTATCCCTGGCCTTACCATGCTTTCTTCTTGTGTATAGGGAAGCCAGACGTGTGTGTGGACTCCCTGATTCCTGGTCTAGAAGTCCCCCAAGCCCAACGACATTTGGCCCAGCCGGAGCTTATCTCTGCTTCCATTCCAGGTTGGTGGTTTCCTGTATTCGAAGTACATTTTAGACCAGTTTCTTGTTTTTTTTTTCTCAAGGTTATTCAGGCTCCAAGCTCTTTTTCCATAAACTGTACAGTGCAACTGCATCATACTTGTTTCCTGGTAAGAAAAGAACATAACATATTAGATCGCACAAATGCAGCAGAACAAGCTATGCTGGCAAGGCAGCTTCTGTGTCAAGTTTGTCTCGCCTGCCAATGTTAAAATGAAGCAGCCCAACTGCTTTGTCCGAAATGACTGGCTCAGTGTCACGCATAATTGTGGTTGCCCGTGATAAAGGAGAACTTGGAAAACCTTTTATGCTCTAGGGCTGTCTTGATGTTGAACAATCCTTTGTTACCAGTTCTGGGTTGACATGCAGGGGTTGACATGCAGAGGTTGACATGCAGGGGTTGCCTTTGGCAAAAGTGTAGCCTGGGGGGCATACAGCTGCTACTACTCAGCAGTAGAGTTGTAGTTTTTTTCATTTGTTAGAAATGTGCGACTCAAGATAGGAAATGGCCTTTTCATTGAAACTTTTTTGCCCTTGTGACATCGTTGATTTGGTTTTAAACAGTGGACTGACTTACTAGCTGGGTTTTAGACTCCTGAAGCCCACCCACTTTTCAAATGTTGCCAAGAATTTTGGGTCTGAATGGTCTCTTCAACATCGTTTTCCCATTTGGAGTCCCAGTTGAGCCAATCAGCACCTTTTGTGGGCGGGTTAAACAGCTTCAGTGTCCAATGGAACTGATGTTGGCGTGACCGAATGACTTGTGCTTGGTTAGTGAAGAGATAGAATCCTCTGCCCACAGAAAACGACTAACTAGGAGGCAGCGTTTTCACGGTCGGGAATATTCCGCCTTCATTCCACCTTGCCATTTTGTGTAAAAGGTACGGCGACAGAATCAGCGGTCGTCGTTGTTCCGCCTATGAGCCGGCAGCGGTGGTAGCCGGAATGGCGGAACAGGGGTGTGACGTTTTGATGAAGCTTGCCACCAGAGTCATGTATCCACCATAAGCACGGTTTTATTTCATGAATGAAGGTTATATTATCAGACATGTCTTTACAAACTGCAGCCGCTGCAGCAGAATTCTGTGAGGCCGCTATGGGGTACCAACATAATATTGTCAGAAACAGACTGACAATATTATTAACTTGGCGACATGTAAGCTAAACCATAGCCTACACATGAATATATGAACGACCATTCATTATTCAGCGCGTCATTTTACCACATGCCATAGACGCATATAGGCAAGCATCAGTCTCTTTAATGAGCGATGAGCTGAGATAACTCAACGCAACATTCTAGTTAAGCATTTCTAATCCACGAGACTGCAGATGGAACCTTCTCTGCAAATGCTATTTTTTACTCTTTGGTCACTCCTCTGGTTCCGGAGAGACAGATTGCTATGTAAAAGGACACACTGGGGTGGCGATATGCCGCCTCTGTTTGGTTCAGTATCAACAAGCGAACGCAGCATAATCCTGGGTCTTCTTAACAGCATTATTGTGGGATCTCTGTATAATAGTGAAGTGGTAACAACATGGTCATACAGTGTGGTTATCGGGCTACTTGCTTACTAACCAAACGCCTTCCCTTCTTCTCTTTGAGCTAACAATCTTCCTTTCCTTTCTGTTCTTACTACTGCTCCCCCTGGCTTCTCCTGGTCGCCTTCCAGACCCGCTGACAGGGGAGGACTCTTTGCTGGGCAGTGATCTGTTATCTCTCCCTCCCACTCCTGGAGCCCAGTCTGTCTCTGCTCTCAGCTCATCCTGCTGCTCCTCTGCCCTTCCTGGCTCCGGCCTTGGCTCCTGCCTGGACGAGCTGGCCTGTGTCTCCCTGACCCCTGGGCAGACACCTTCTGGTAAGACCTCCTTTCTTTAGCACCCCACTGTTAGCGTTGTGTGTTGGCTATTAAGGCCCGTCACAAGCAAACAGACGCAGAGCACAGATCCTTCCCTGACCTGGCAGAATCTGCCCTGAAAACAAATTCTTGACTAGATACACTGACTAGATCCTCACTTGTGGGAAAGCCATAAGCTGCATAATGTGCATGGCTTTACATGCTGCAACCGCTTTGGCTGAATGCATCCCTGACAACCTGACGCACGCTCTTTGCTTCTCTGTTCGCTGCATTAACCTTTCCCTTCCATCGTTCCTTCACTTCCCTCACCGCAGACTCCACTTTCCTCATGTCGGGTGGTGAGAAGGGAACTGAGGACGAGTTTGACCCCATTCCTGTGCTCATCTCCAAAACCTCCAGTCAAGGTAAGGCTAGCACCAGCCAGAGATGAGCATTGCACACCTGCTAAAGCCCCCTGCTGTGAGCTGTCAAAATGTAGCAGGGCAAAGAAGGCGGTCTCTGCTGATGCGAGAGGTCTTGGTTGGATGTGTGCTGTGACATTAAGGCTTTCCCAATCCAACAAGCTTCACATCGCTGAGCTTTTATCTTTTTTAGTCACCTTTTTTATCCCGGTGCCATGCTTCCAGGGATTCTCCCTGCTGCAGGCGTTGGGCTCTTTGCCCTCCAAGGCAGACCTGCATTAGAAGAAATAGACTAGAGGTCTGTTGCCCAAGCTAGGCTCACTCCC
>JAODLI010032106.1:0-19492 GCA_027575585.1 Percopsis omiscomaycus | reverse complement strand
TCCACACAATATAGCCACACACACACACACACACACACACACACACACACACACACACACACACACACACACACTAAAATACACACAGAGAAATGATTTTGTTTTGGTGCCAGAGAGCCCGAATCCAATAATGTTTCAAAAATAGAAAACCTGATACTTTGATCTCGCCACGACGATGCAGACTCCCAAATGTTTCTCATCTGTTCCAGCTGTGGCTCCTTGTCTAAGGAGGGGGGGAGTAGTGGTATACTAATACTGTAGAGACAGTAATTAGTTTTTCCTATTTTGGAGTTTCACATTGTTGGGGGTGGGGTGGGGGCTGGGGCTGTTACGTCAGTCGACGGAGATATACAGTAAGTATCCTCAGTAGAAAGTAGCAGGCCAATCAAAACAGGCCGTGGCGTTGTAGAAAAAGTAGGACAAGAAGTGCGCTAGTTGGTCGCAGCCAGGGCTGCTGCTGCCAGTGGCTCTCTCACATGATCTGCACTTACATTGTTTGCTCTTGTTGCGATGTCATTGTGGCTCCCTCGCTGTTGTCCAGCTTCTGTTTAATTACATTGAATGTGAATTGGTGTGTAGGCCAAGTTCTCATTTGCATTACAAGTGGTGATGGCTGCTTTTATATGTTGGCCTCGATTGGTTATTGCACTATTTGGATTCCTCCTTAAATCTTATCAGAAGAGACACTGCTTACCCCATGCTTAGTTACCCAATCGTGCTTACTCAGTGTTAATAATGGCCCTTGA
Organism: Percopsis omiscomaycus; assembly: GCA_027575585.1. Taxonomy (NCBI): domain Eukaryota; kingdom Metazoa; phylum Chordata; class Actinopteri; order Percopsiformes; family Percopsidae; genus Percopsis; species Percopsis omiscomaycus. Next base: position 18,746 of record JAODLI010032106.1, on the reverse strand, counting down.
ATGCCACTTCCAAAGTTCTTCCAATTTCTATTGAGTCATCAAAAGCACAAACAAAACATTATCGAGACCACCTAGCATAACAGACCTCAAAATATATCCATCGCACATGCAAAGCAGCCTTTGTTACTGAGATGTTGTTTCCACAACTAGTCATAAATGTTAACACTTTGTCACCAATGCGGGGATGGTGTGTGTGTGGGGGGCTTCCGTGGTCCTATCGACATACAATAGCAGCCAAAACAGCCAGCATCTGATTCAGTAGTACATCATCATCATCATCATCATCCTATATTTAGTTGCCATATTCTGCCTGTTCTGTGCTGGTTGTCTTGTGCTGTTCACATACAGAGCCTAATGAATAATTGACATACAAACAAAATGGCTGCCTCATAACACCTCATAACAAGTACTAGGGCTCTCAGAGAAAGTCTGACATAACTTAAATAGCCAACAATATTCATACATTTGCAGTTTGGCAATTTTGATATATTGACTATTGTAACTTAGTAAAAGTTAAAGTTTAGTAGGAAGAGCATTATCCTCTATCAACAAATCTTTAAGTAAAACTAGCCTTTACTCCTCCTCTCTCCAGGGGTGCTGAACCATCACTCAGAACCACGGACAGCAACCAAACCAGCTCTACTAATCCTCCTCAGCACATTTAGAAATTAGTGAGAAATCACATTCCACAGACGCTGGGTGGTTTCCTGAAATAGAGTTGTGACTGCGGCTTAAATTGCAGAACTCCCATCGGAGGTTCAGGCTGCTGTTTTTTGCCATCTTTCCTAATTATGCCGCAGAGCTAAACTGGCCCGGGCACAAACTGCAGGACCATCCAATGCTTGCTCATTTACAGCCTGGGCAGAGGAGCTGAACTGAACAGGCTCAGACCACGTGGCCTCACGGGTCCGCTGGTTGGTGCACGGTGACTGCATGTTCTGAAGTGGGCAAGCGGGCTGTGAATAGCTCTAGCTCCGGCTGAAACTCATTGCCTTCAGCAGATGCCATTTCCATTGATTTGGGCCATTGCTTGCCTTGTTGTAGCTGCCTGAGAGATGGCTGGCATCAGTAGATATTTTAAAAATAAAAGGGTGTTTGGCTCATCTGTGTTACTAACTTACAGTAACCACTGTGCTGAACATTTCCCCTTCAGATACAATATAATGTACCCTCTATAATGAAGGAAGCTTGTTTTAACGTTTTGATGCCATGCTCTCGCCCGTAGGAAAATCAGATCTACTTTTAAGGTCACAGATGTTGAGGCATCCATCTGTTCAAAAAATCTGTTACTCCCGCAGATGGAGGCAAAGCAATCCTTATGTGAGCTTTGTTTTTCCTAACTTGAAAGCAGTCAGGGTCATGTGCGGCGAAGGGCAGGGCTCAAGGTGAAACGTTGAGGCTTGCAAGAAACTGAAAGCCTTATCGATCAAGGGCTATTTTTGTATGCTCCGGTCGAATTAGCTAATGTAGCGGCACTGTAAAAGCATCACGTGTACGGGACTGAAGATCCTTATCTCGGGGGGGGGGGGGCGTATGAGATGACACACAAGCCAGTGAGATGGGCGAGCGCATTTCTTGTTAGGGCAGATCCCCCATGAGGATCTGGGTGTCGTTTACGCCGAGCCGCACTGACTAAACGCTATGTCATCGCTTGGAATAACCTGTGGGTGTGTTTTGAGTGCTGCTCCATAGATCTTCCTGACATGCCGTCCTGCAAATGACCTTTAATTTAGTTTAGTTTTTTAGGGAAACGGCAACATATAACGAACTCCTCCCTCCAATTGCTTCCCTCGTCGAATAGTAATGACTGCAATCAGACGGTCTCTAATGAGCTAATACGTGAGCTCTTCAGGGCTTAGATTAGAGCCTCTCTTCCCCCTCTCCTCGTCCAAAAAGGGCTTCCACTTGTCAATGAGGGAAGTACGCATCGTCTCCCCAACCTCTCCCCCTCTCCATGGCACCAAGGGGACTCGCTTCATCAGCAGATTGTCTCCGATGGTCTCCCACACCTCACTGTCCGCCTACACGTAAAGATGTGGTTCTGCTAGCTGGACACGTCACGCAGACTTGTCAGTTGGCTTGCTGAGCATGCAGCAACATTTACGGCCATCAGGATTATGTGGGAGTTGTTCCGCCAAAACATAAGCAAGTCTAGCATCAGCCGTAAGCTAGCGGTACATATTTTCGTTTTTGACGTTGAATGATTTAATAAAGAAAAGAAAAGGTTTGGATGTGTTAGAAAATGCACATTTAACTAATGATTCCACTGTTATTGAAAAACAACCTATATATAGTCTGATATTAGTAAAACAGAAAATACTTTGCAAAGCATTCTGTATCATTGCATAAGTATTATGACGTATTGTATTACATAGACATTGTTTTCACTCGAACCCGATTACAACTATTCACTTTGTCTCAGATGCTCAGCAACTAAATTATGAAAGCTGAAATAAAATTAGGGAAATTGCAAAACATCAGAGATATTTTTATAAAACATGGGTTTGTGGGGTTGTACTTGAATGCTAAAATGACACGGCATTTTCTGTTAACCCTATTTGCTTCCTAGCAGCCAGAGTCTGATTGGCTGTTGGAGGGGGATGTGAGGGGAAGCAGTTTTGGTTTAGTCCTGGTGAGAATGTGAAGCGCTGCCTTGTGGGAAATCAGCATCGTGGCAGCTCCTGTAATTAGTTCTGCTTGTTAGAAAAATTAAGGGGTTACTAATTAGCAAGTGGATGGCTTTTTGACTTGCTGTGCATTTTATCCCTCCTTTCCTTGAAGATCATCATTAGAGAGAGAGAGTGAATAATGGTGTTTAGTAGTGCTGCTCAAAGTCTTTGTTGTCTGACATGCTGTATCTAGATCAGTGGCTTAAAACTTTTTGAGGCATGACTCCGTTCATTACTGTAGCGTGTGAGGGGTCGCAAGCTATGAAATACTTATTTTTAATAAAATAAAAATTATAATAAAAGAATGAAGATATATCAACAATAGATGTTTTCAAATATTCTCAAAATTGTATTGCATAATTTCGAAAATGTTCATCTTGTCACGAATCCGCCCCAAAATAAATGATCTTGCCACCCACCGGGTAGATGCAACCCACACTTTGAAAATCACTGATCTTGATGGACAAATGTTAAAGGGGGTTTCCGTCATGCTGACAGACAGGCTGCTTACTGTACAAATGTGCTGGAGAACACCCACAGCCCTGCAACGTTCCACTATTCAAATTGGCTTTGGAAATCAGGAACTGCGGTTTTCAAGTAAATTAGAGATGTCTTTCAACTTGTCAGACATACACACAACACAGAACACACTCATCAGATTGTTTGGAGAAAGTAGCCTACATTTTGGCATGATTGGATGTAGTTTTTTATTTGTCAGTAAGATATAGTTTATGAAAAGCTTAAATCGATCTGTAAATGTACACATTTAGACATCGATTTAACAAACAAGGTTTTTTTTATAATCACACTTAGGCCTAGTATTGAAAAATGTGATAAATTATTTTGAAAATCAGCTTTCAATAGCATACTGTAGATATACAGAGTCAGTCCTTATACCTCAAGTACTGACTTTCTGGTTGAAAAAGAGTGCGATACCCAATTGTACCAAATTTTAATAAATTGTGATAGTTTAGGACTTTCTCAGCAACAAACAACCAATGATGTAAAAATGTAATGTGAACTTAAATTGGGTGGGAATGCTAAACTTGTGGGACCATCCTAATCTCAAAAGCTACCAAAGCTACATTCTTTGTTTCTCTCTTCATATCCGTCTGGAAACAGCCCGGCCAATCAGCGTCCAGGTGGGTAGTTCAGTTTGTGCCGACAGCAAGAAGTGCCTGAGTTGAAGAATCATTGTCACGTGAGTCTAGTTTCGATTTGCTGAGGGTCGTCCAATCGGCTGATTAGTGACTTTGACTGACTTTGACATAAATGTTTTTTAATAGAACGTTCCCAGACTTACACGGCTAGGGAAGGATGTTTGAATCATTTAAAGCTTTAAAAATGTTGGTGTGTTGTGCATTGATAATTGTGGTTTAAAAAAAGGTGTCACAGTTACACAGCATCCTTTTGTGATGCTGCTTTGTGCTTTCGCTGTATAAATTATACTTCCCTGGGCTTCGTTCCACACAAAATATCACTGGTGGTGAGAGGTTGATGTTGTCCTAGCAGTTTATGAATGTACACAGTGTGTTACTGTCATAATTTATAAATATTGAAATTCATGTGGCGTTTTTTGAAATAATGTCTTCAATGGTTACATATTCAGCACAGGTTTACCTTTGCAGAAAGAATTATTACTTTGTTAAAGTAGTAGATGTGAATCAAACGAAATGGATCCAAAAGATGGTGGAACCCATTGCAGCAGATTGCATAAAAGAGGACCTGTAATCCACTGCCAGTGCTTGAAAGTCAGGACAGCACAGCTTAGCAATTCATAGATTCCCCCGAAAGTCTCCTTTAAGCTGTGGGCAATTTGAGCTGCGATAGCGGAAGCAGACTTTTAAGCGTGATGTCACACGCTACGTTCATAATTTACCGTAATACAGAATTAAATGCAGAGGGACATATTTCCCCCACAGCTGATCCATTTCCAAGAACGGCCCTGATGTGACGTTATATAAGAACTGGCCGCTGAGTTGCTGGGATTAGAGTTACCACACTAGCCCTGGAGAACAAGCTAATCTCCCTATGTGATTATTAGTCATAATATTTAACGCTGGCTTAATGAGAACCCCGCGGCTTAATCTCTGTCTGGCACACTCACCTGTTCATTCCAAGCTCTCCCAGCCTCTGAAGAGGGTGACAGGGACTTAGAACATGTGTGTGGGGGGGTATTATCCCAAAGATATGAAATGTGGAAAAAGGATTGGAGCATTACAGCTCCCTGACAAATTTTAGGATTTGCACAGCTTTTTCACATTTGATTTTCACATTTGATTTATCTTTATCATGAAAAGCCTTCAATTTCTGGTATTTGTGATTTGATAGTGTATTTTTACAGCAGCAAAATACAATATACTGGATGTATATGATTTATCCTAAATCTTTAAAATACAAAAAGAAAATGGTGTGTCAAGTTTAATACTTTGTGTTAAACTTTTTTTTTATGCTGCCACAATGTAGTTAATGCACAATAATGTCATTTGGCACTGTATAACACCTGTCTTTCGCCTGATGCTATTACATTGTACAAATTGTGCCTATTTTCCTTGCTAAGCTGAGGAGGCTATTTCAAAAGAGCCTATATGCCACAATTTGAACAAATGCGTTGTATTTGCTCATCTGCTGCTGAAAACGTAGGTCTCGAATGATGTAATTTCACACGCTCGCGCATGCACGCTGGCATCTTTGTCGGCGAACAGAGCCCTGTCTGGTCATGCAGCGAGTGTGAGGCTTTTGTTATAAGACTGTGTTGTAATGAGCCAGACTGTGTTGTAGTACTGATTAGTAATACTAAGGAGGCGTCCAATAATCTTTGTAAGTAAGTGCACAGAACAGCAGATGTGTTGACCCGGAGAGGCCTCGCTCCGGCTCCTAAGGAAAGAGTCAGAATTGGTCTAGGTCATGACCAAAGATTCAAGTATCCGAAGCTTTAATGTTAAGAATACATTAAAATGATTATAGAAACTATAGGCCTCCATCCCATATATGAAGGAGTGAAATCAGGTTTTTAAATTAGTGTTTAGATTCAGATGATAGGAAGTGAAACAGAGAGGATTTCTCAATTAAGGTGGTTTGTATTTCAGGGAATATATGAACCATACGGATTCTAAAATCCAGCATTATAAACCCAGCATATCCATTTACCTGTAGAAATTCTGTCACACTTTAGCTAGCCTACTAGCCGGTTTAACTCCACAGTCCCACTAGGTCTAGACTAACGTGTTAGTCTAACCTTCTGTAGCAGTAGTGTTACCAAAGAGGTGGGAGATTTTGAGACTGTACACACCAAATGAAAATAAATAAGTTTGATAGGGGAGGGAGCGGTTCCTTATTCATATCTTCATGCTACACACTAGTTTGTGCTCAGGTGTTACGCATGTGTACACTACACATCGAAATACCCATCCCAAAACATGACTTTAATAAAAAAAATGAAATTGAATGAATTCCCATGAAACTAACATTTATACAATACCACTTTAGCAGTCTATACTGTACATTTTGAATTCCTGCTTCTACTCTTCCTGTATTAGAATAGCTTGTAAAGGAAATCGTTTCTATACATATACTGTATGTGTAAATGCTTGAAATGTAAATGCGGTCTTGATGAATTTGCATGGAGTACCCTTTAGACACAATAGATAGACAATATTAAATATCGACAGGCTTTTGACTGTCGCTAGGCATGGCTGACACCAGTTCGGAAGCACGTGCGTCTCAAGTCCTGTCTGGTCAACTCATTACCAGTCACCACCATCACTGTTTCTGCGGCGTGAGGTCTCTCTACTGTCTCTACATCTGTCTGTCCAGTTGTGTGCGGCATGCTTCACATCTGTCCTGTTTTTTCTCTCTCTGTTTTTTTCTCCCTCTCCCCTCGCCAACGTGTCACTTCGTCTTTCTTTGTGTTGGATGAGAAGCTGAGTCCCGTGGCACCCGAGGATGACGGCAAGCTGTCGGTAGGTCCCGTCCAATTTGACACTCCCTCTCCCGCTTCTGTGTTCGCCTCTCTGTTCCCGTGTAGATAGTAGAACTTGTGTTTTCTCCCTGCCATACTGTGAACAAGACGTGTTCCCTGTTATCTCCAAACTTCAGCCTCCCCTTTACGCAGAGAGCAGCTCCGCCTGTTCCACCTTACGACAGTTTAAAACCGTACACTGCATGCACAACTGAGTTGTGAGCATGTGTTCATAGAAGCTACTGTACATGTACACACGGATATTGCTAGTAGCTACGTATTGCTCCAATGCTTTATCAATTAGGGTGCCCATTCTAATCTAGTGAACAAAGGTTTCCAGATCACACTGGGCTAGGTGGAACGGAGGATGCTCAGAGCTCCACTAAGGCCCCATCCTCCTGGCCTTTCACAAGCCGAGCCGTGTCTTCAGAATGCCCTTTTCCGCTCGCACCCACACGGGCCTGTGAATTAGCTGCCGGCTCCTCCAGACTGTGCCTACGCATCACCGGCGGGAGAGCTGAAGAAAAGCTGCAGTTTGCAAACGACGGCCAATTTCCCACCCGCTCTCGAGTTGGGCTCAAACTGCTGGGGTGACCTTGGCGAAAGCTGCCAGAGAAGAGGGGTGGGGGTGTGTTTTGGTGGCAAAGACGCAGTAAAACATAAAGGCCTCTTTAATTCTGACTGCATACCTACATTTTGCTTACATTTTTAGGAGCTGCAGCTCTTTCTGTGAGTTTTAGTGGGTAGCAAGTTTTACTCAGGGGGTTTTATGCGAGGAGGATTAGGCAGTTATTGCAGAAGCATAATTGGTGTTGTGGTACCATAGATTTATGAGTGACTATAGCTTTACTTATGTTCTTTCCCGGTAACCACCTGCATGTTTGATAATAAAATCATTATAATTGAATAGCACAAATTATGAAAAAAAATATTCTAAGATCCTAAAAGTCTAAGATGAAGAAATTCTCTCACCAGCCCCTCTACTAAGCTTCAGGACACATTCATGCAAACCAAATGATGTTTGATTGACGCACAGGTTTCCCCTTTTCACAGGCAAGGCCTCGCCTTCAGAGGGGGGGCAGTTCCGCCTCCCTCCACAACAGCTTGATGCGAAACAGCATTTTCCAGTTGATGATCCATACCTTGGACCCTCTGAGTGAAGGTAAGGCAGCCTTACACTGCACACATTATAAACACAGCTGCTCAATGGCAGATCTCACATCTTGAGCTCGTAATCCATCTTTATTATCTTTATTACTCCTCATTTTAAAGTTGACCTTGACTGTTATAATAGATTTTGTGTTATTAAACAAGATTTTCATAAAAATAGAATAAAAGTTTAACAACAAATGTTGTTGACAGTTGAAAAGGGACACCAAACAAAACATTTAACTTAGACCTGGACACATTAGACTTTGTGCAAAACCTCTCCCATCTGTTAAAAGTACTGCTAACACAGCGTTTGTATTAAAAACCATGATTAAAGGTCCAACAAGCAGTTTTACCCCTTAAACAGTCTGTATACAATACTTACAGGCTTTGATGCAGCTGAGCCTAATACTAACCTTTTTGGTAAACTTACCAGACCCCCAATATGTAGAATAAACACAGTCATGAAACAATTTCAATCTCATTTTTATGTATATAACATGTGGACCTGTGGATATATTTTAGTGCCCTATAGTATTTTGTTACGTCTTAGTAAAAATGCTTGTAAAATGGGTAGTGGAGGCTGGATAATTTTCCTTGAACCCGAGATGAAGGCCTATTAGCGTTGCTGCAGGACATGCATGACCACAGGATAAATATACCAAGGGGAGGTGCTGAATTTCTTTCTGAAACACTCAAAATGCGAAAAGCAGATAAAAATGATAGGAAACAAATTTTCATATTAAGATTCTTTTAACAAATCCTCTAGTTTTTTTAATTTGCTTAAAGTTTTTCATATAACGCACATAATATGGTGAATCTTTATAACATGAATATTACTGTTGTTGTACATTTACATAGTCTACATAGATGTTATTGTATTGTATCCTCAGTATGAACATAGTGGAATATGACTGCACGTAAACACACTTACTGTGTATAAGACAGCGCAAAATATGTTCTCCTTTAGAACAAAGGAACATCTTTAATAAATTATAGGATGATGACCCATTTCACATATCTTTATATAACAGTCTCAAACCGTTCTGAGCACCCACACTGAATTTTATCAACACATTTTAATGACCCCGGAAAAGACCAAAACTGAAAATAATCCTGAAAATAAAACGGTTAGAAGCAATGAACAGCATGTGGGTGATTTTTCTTTATGATTTTTTTAAAATCCAGCACACTGGGAGTGTATGCTGCTTATTTTGTTGATTATTTTATTCTGGAACTGCTAAATCAGTAGTTTGTGGATATGTTGTGCATCAGCTCTTCTAATCTGACATGTCCCATTACTCCATGGTTTAGAGTTTTTAATTGCCAAGATGAGCCAGAGACTGCTGTTGCAACAGAAGTGTGGGTAGGCAACACATGAACTTAATAGCAGTAAAGGGGCAATGTTGTGGTGTCTGTTGGGAAAGGGCACACATACTTTCAGGTCCTTGTGGACAATCTAATTTTACTCACACAGCTGCCTTGCATGAATTGTCTTTTGTAGCAGCTTAGCAGCAAGCTGTTTCTAAGTGCTGAATTTATAGGGGTTTAATGGGAAAATCCTCTTCAATAAAAGTTTGCTAAAAAAATAATAGGATGCTGTGCTATTTTCCAGTTTCACAAACAGAACACGCACTGTGATTTACAACTTGTAATCAATGACATGATTAAATGAAATGTAATTAACTGACAGCCTACGAAAACAAATGATCATCAATGGTCTGACACTACAGTAGGTAGTCAGGTTTTGGTTATGTGTATGTTTCGACAGTATTATGTTTAAATCTCATAAAGGGTGTTTTTCCTCACATGCTGTATGCTGTGATGTGCTTTACAGTGGTTAACACATCACTGATTCTCAGACACATGATAATGATAGCTCGGAGCTTAGCCTGAGATTCACACATTGGGCCGTCAGACCTCGGAAATGCTTCTGCGTGTCTGCTATAGCTTTTTTTATGTTCGTTTTTACGGTGTTCAGTGTGGGGTTCGACCCACTAAAGATGAATTACACATACTTACGTCACGTAAAAGGAACACTTTTATGGGAACGTTGCCTGGGTGCAAAGAGAGAGGGATTTGTCAGGGGAGGGGGTGAAGGGGGAAACTTAGCCACCATCGAGCTAAGACGAGCAGGTGCATGCAGCATAGGCTGAGGCGTGAGGCACTGCTTGTCCTTGCGTGCTCTCTGATTCAAAGTGAAGTGCTGTGGGGCTGCAGGGATTTGGCAGCAGCGAGTCCATACATATTTCATAGAGGAACTCGTGAAAGTAAGTTGACTGTCCCGCCCTGAGTTGAGGGAGAGCGAGGATATTGTGCGAGGCAAACAACCTTTTAATGGTTTTAAAAGGTGTGTGTGTGTGTGTGTGTGTGTGTTTGTGTGTGTGTGTGTGTGTGTGTGTGTGCCTGTGTGCCTGTGTGAATCTCTCATAAGTGCAAATTCTTGAAATAATTTATTAGCATATCTACTGTAGCTTGTCCTTTTCACGTCACCAGGCGACGGGAAGAAATAATGTTTGTCATCGTAAAATAATGCGCTCCAATGATTGAATGTGCCTTATCAAGTTACATATCCTCTGGCTTTATCTTTTCTCTGTTTGTATCTTTCTTTCTTTCTACTGTCCCCTCAGAATTTGCTGACTCTGGTGAGTTACTTCTCTCATTTCTGTTTCCCCCCGCAAATACTTTGTTTTGTTTGTTCTCATTTCAAACAGCCGTGACGCGACGTTTTGCCCAACCTGTGCCCCTGTGTACATCCTCAGAGTGCCGCCCTGCTGTCTGTCACTTTTCTGTACTGTCCATCCCTGCCGATGCTTTCCTCCGAATTTCCATTCTCTCTTCTGTGGATGTATATTCTCAGTGGAAACCCTCTGTGACCATTTCTGTATCGTTTTCCCCATTATTCCTCTCTCTCCTCTGGTGGACCCCTGTAAATGCTTTTGCTACGTATAAACCCATTACAATAACCAGCCGGCTCTCTGTAGGGGAAATTAAAGGCCCCTTGTGATCAATATGGGTTTGTGGTTTAATAGGGAAACTGTATAAACATTACTTTTCTTTTACAAAACACTTAGGAATAGGAAAGAGTGGTGTGGGTTAGACCTCTTCTAAAGAGTTATTGTTCCATTAAGATGATATTGAAGCTTAAAGAAGGGTATGTTTCAACCAATCATGGGAGACCTTCGACAAACCGTGAGCGATCACATGGCCTAGTCAGCTAACTGAATTTGGCTTCAATAATAACCTAAAGTCAAACTCCTGTCTTCGAAGCATCCCTTCAGAAAGGGTAACACTCACTATGTCCATCTTTTATATGCACTCTATGGTGGGAATACAAGATTGTTTGATTTTTTTCTTGCATGCTTGTAGAGAACATATCAATCTTCTTGCATACCCTTATTTGGTATGCAAGAATTGGTAGGGCAAATAATGGCAACAAGCTAAAATTATATGAAAAAAACAAGCTTTTACATTATATGAAATATATATTTATTGTTACACAAATCAAACTGTATCATATTTTACCTAGTCTTTTTCTATCAGCTTAAGAGTGGCATCAAATGTTGAACTGCAGAAGAGGACAGGAGAGTGAAAGGACAGCTTGCACACTACTTGACTGCCTGACCCTTTAGTGGATGGTTAAAATAAGTTGTATACCTGTATACCTACCACTTGAAATCCTCTATTTGCATGTCATGGTGATGCATTGCATTACTCTGAACAGGCTGGGCAAGCTGTGTGTCAGTTACATGCTACACACTGTACGGCAGGGCTGAGGGCTCAGACAGGGGTCACAGAGCAGGGGCCTCACTGTGTGACTTAATATAACACAGGGATAGACTAGATAGCGTCCACCACAGAGTCATAATGTGGCCCTGGGCACTGCTGCTACTGATGCTGTCATTTGATGCTGCTGTATGTCAACAGAGTTGGTGAACAGAGAACACTGGCAAACAGAGTGCAGCTTAAATGTAGGCCTACTTACTCTACATAGTCTAAATATGAATGAATGAAAAGAACAATGATAAAGAAAATGATGGCTTTATACTTTACAAACCTATGCGAAACTACAAACCACATTAGGGTTTGCATTTTTTTCCCACCTTGGTTTTAATTAATACAATCCTGAGACATTTTTTGTAACTGGGCACAATATTGTTCAAGGTCTGTTTTTCCCCATACTTCCATATTCCCACTGGTCCTGTCACAGGGCCTCTCTGTCAAATGGGACCCTGAAACAGTGTGACACTCTTACCAACCTGAGCCTATTTGATTTAATTATTTTGTAACTAAGCTTGATAATCAATGACACCTTCTGGTACATTACGTAACCGCCCACCAGCCAACAGCGCCTAAAACTCCCCCTCGCAGTCTCTCCTTTGCCCTGCGTGCCACCCAGCTGAAAGAATCAATGTTAAAAGCCTTTTTGCTCCAGTACAGGCTGTGAATTTTCCAGACCCCCCCAACCCCCGGCAGACAGACTCACATGCGCGCTGCACAGTAGAGGTTTAGAGGTCACTCTGCAAGGACAAGTGGCCCCCTTTGTAAACAACAGCAAGCTCTGCTCTCCAGTTGGCGGAGGGCAAGCAGGCGACTGACTGACTGTGTTCTTTGGTGATTGTGTCGCAGGTTAATTGTCCTCAGAGCATGTGTCGCCTGGCACTTGTTTAAAGGCCTCTACGGAGATGGTGCACTCCCAAACCAAGTCGTTGAGTCATATGGGACAGAGGCACTTGTCTGTGAGGACAGGACAATCTGAAATAGGATGTGTTTTGATATCATTATATTGTATTTTCAGGATTGCTAACTCCTGAATTTTGACAAAATAAATGCACTGTAATCCGGTCACGTGTGAGCAGAATGGAAGTTTACTGCTGTACTGAAGGGTATTGCCGTGTGTGCATGTGGGTATATGTGTTGGGCATGTGAACATACCTACGTGAAGGTTACATTGATAACTATGAATCTAAGCTGTGCTTGCAACAATATTTACTCTATGGTTGTACCGGGATGAGGTGGGCTGAGTACAGGTGAAGATGGATGAGAACGAGAACTCTTGACTCGAGTGTTCACGAGTAACGAGCAAACGCGCATGGAAAAACGATTAGACAAAAACAGCACTTCCTTCTAATCCAAACACTGACATTACATTTGTTCTATGACATTGCACAAACAAACCCAGACATATACCCCCCCAACACAACAGGTGCAATGAACGAACGAGAGAACAAATGATTGCTGGAAGTCCGGAGTGTAGCTGGGGTGCGCTGAAAGTATGGATGGCTGCAGGCCGGTGGTTAGTACACCGACATGGTAGAACATGGAGGAGGTGCGACTCCCCACGTTACAGTACCCCCCTAGGCGTGCCTCCAGGCGATGCCTCTCACCGGTGTGAGGGTCGACCCCGAGGTCCTGAAGCAGGCTGGTCCGGGCGTCGCTAGTGGAAATCTGTGACCAGGGCAATGTCCAGAATGTCCTTCGTTGGGAACCAGCTGCGTTCCTCAGGGCCATACCCCTCCCAGTCCACCAGGTACTGCAATGGACCCTACCTCCCGATGTCACAGGAGTGCCCTCACTGCGTAGACCGGTTCACCCACGGTATTCAGTGGCGGGGGCAGTATGGCGGAGGGGCCGGGCTGTACCGTCCAGAGGAGAGACATGAAAGGAGGGTGAGATCCGACTGTATTCTACGGGCAGCTGTAGAGTGTATGTCACTGCATTTACCCTCTGGAGGGCCTTAAAAAGCCCCACAAACCGAGGTGCAAACTTCCGGCAGGGCAGGTAGAGAGGGAGGTCCTGAGATGACACATGGCCACACATGGTCCCCCGAGCAGTAGACCACAGCCTCAGACCGCCGCCGATCCACTTGACGTTTTTATTGTTCCCCAGCTGCACACAGGCGGACGTATGTGGCGGCCCAGACCGTGTCCGCCCTCTGAAACCACTCCCCCACTGCCGGTACGTCACTGGTCGACCCTGACCATGGACTCAGCAGCAGCCGAGGGCCACCTGGAAGGGTGACATACCAGTGGAGGAGTGGCGGAGGGAGTTCTGAGCGTACTCCGCCCAGGGCAGAAACCGTGCCCACTCTCCGGGCCTGTCCTGTCAGTAGCTGAGCAGGAACTGGTCACAAAGTCAATGGAAACATGCAACCATGGCCACTGAGGCACTGATAGTGGGAGGAGCTTGTCTGCCGGAGCTGCTGACATGGGCACGGATGCTCCTGGCCATGTCTGGCCACCAGTACCTCTCAACGATGGCCTCACTCCCAAGACCGTGAATGGCTCTTGAGCACCCTCCAGCCAGTGCCTCCACTCCTCCAATGCCAACTTTACCACCAGCAGCTCTCGACCTTCAACGTCTTATTCCTCTCAGTGGAGGAGAGATTCTTAGAGAAGAAGGCAAAAAAGGGGAGCATCTTGGGAGGACTTCTCTGCTGCTAAGAGAGGACAGCCCCGACCCCAACCTCAGATGCATCCACTTCAACCACAAATGGGAGGTGAAGGTCCGGGTGGCAAAGCTGAGGAGTGGTGGTGAAGCCCTTCTTCTCCCCTGCTGTGCCACTCCACCATTGTCTTTTGGGACTGCCCTTTAAAAGCGACGTGAGAGGCGAGGCGATGGAACTGTAGTTGCTTATTAAACCAGCTGTAAAAGTTGGCAAACCCCAGGAACCGCTGTAGCTGCTAAATCGACACTGGCCACGACCTAACTGCCTCCACCTTTAGCTTGACCATCCTTACGCCACACGGGTCGATCTCGTACCTGAGGAATGAGACGGTAGACTAGTGGAGGGAGCACTTCTCCGCCTTGACATGCAGGCGGTGGTGCAGCAGGTGGCGAAGGACATTGCACACGTGGTTGATGTGTACCTCCAGCGTGGGGAACTAGACCAGAATGTAATTTATGTACACCACCACCTGTCATCCGACCATGATCCCGAGTACCTCTTCTAAATAGGACTCAGAGGGGCATTTGCTAGTCCAAACGTCATGACAAGGTACTCGTAGTGCCCTGATGTTGGGCTGTACTCTGTTCCGTGGTGGGGTGGTGCCGGACAGCAGGTTGATGTCAAAATTCCAGGGTCTGTGAGGAGGGAGGCACTCTGCCTTTCTCTTCGACAACACTAGTTCTCTACATTCCCGGGGAACTTTGGACTGGAGAGCGGAACTTTCACCACTGCGACACCGCAGGTCTTCCTACAGTCAGATTTCCAGCATAGGACCTCCCGCTGGCTTCAGGAGATGGTAGGGTTGTGGAGCAGGAGCCACAGGAGGCCTAGGTTGACGGGGTGTAGAGGGAAGGAGATGGGTGGTGTGATGTGTGTGATGAACCTGGTACCAGCGGGAAGCCTCATAATTCCCAACTCTATTGGCTCCTGGTGCTCAGGCTCTTCTTGTCCTGAGGGGGACGGGAGGCAGGCGATCACGGTTCCAAAATTGAGCGTCGATAGCCAGAGCCCGGCTCATGAGTGCCTCCAGCAATAGAACTCCGCGCAGACACACCAGCCGCTGCACTTCCTTCCGCAAACCCATGCAAAACACGGTCCACAGTGCAGGCACATTCTAGCCACGGTCCGAGACTCAATGGCATAATCGTGCGCCGACCGTGATCCCTGGTCCCTGGCGTGACTGCTCTCCCGGATCCACACGTCGGTGTGACCAAACGTGGCCCTGAGTTATGCCACGAACCAACAGTAGTCAAGAATTGCCCCCTCCCCGACTCTCATAAACGGCCGTCGCCCAATCGAAAGCCTGGCCGGTGAGCATTGTTAACATGGTGCAAACTTTCTGTGCGTTTTCGTAATGGTCCTAAGTGAATAAAAGATCACACTGCATTAGAAAGCCCCCCGAGTGAACCATCAAATTTTTCGGGCATGGCCACCCATGGGCTGTTCACCGAACTAGACATTGGTTCCGCCGGTGCCGGCAGAGAAGACACAGGTTCTCCCCTACTCACGGACTCCTGGAACAGACAGAAGTCGGTGTAATGCCCCACACACATCGGACATCTGCTGCTCCAAGGTGTGAAAAAGGAACCTCCTGTTTGGTCACGGCTGCTGGGCGCTCAACAGGGGGATTTAAATCGGCACCAGGGCTGTCCTAATCTGCTGCACTCATAATGAGGTTGGTTGCAACAACATTTCCCAAACAAACCCAGACATATATACTCTCTGTCTGGGTTTGTTTGGGGGTATTTATACCCCCACAACACAACAGGTGCAATGAATGAATGAGAGTGATTGATGAATGGAAGTCCGGTGTGTAGCTGGGATGTGCTGAAAGTATGGACGGCTGCAGGCCTGTGGTTATTATACTGGCGAGGTAAAACGGAGAGGAGGTGCACTGCCCATGGCTGTGACTCCCGACGTTACAATGGTGCGGAAAAGTACTTATTTGTTTTAGTTTTGAGAGAGCAAATGGTGTTTTTTTTGTTCATTTGCTTGCTTGCTTGTTTGTTTTTACTTTGTTATCTGCAATTTATAATGCACAAAGTGTAAATATTGTTTACCATACTGCTTTTGAATTACTTGACCAAAGGAACCCAATCTAAATGGTGGAGGATGTTTGACTTACAGATGCTTAAAAACTTCTCATTCCATCCATTAGTTGTTATTGTTGAGGCAGGGAGAATCCCCTGCGTTACATTACATATCCAAGCAGTTAGCTTGTTTTTCGATCGACAGAACCAAATGTAGGAGCGTAGTTGTGTGCCTGTGTCTCCTATTTTAAGAGTTGCAGCGTTGCTAGCCATGCATGCTAGCTTTGAATTCCTGCCCCATTCATCAAATAGATGTGCTGACCATCTGCTTACTGTACCGCGAGGAATTGCTCCAGTAAGGGAATGATACTAATGATACTGGTCTCATTGCGGGAATAAAATGCAAACTCATCGTCCCTCTGAATAATCCCAAGCGTAGAGGGGAGAGGAGGACTCATCTTTTTGTTGCATGTACACCAACCCTTAGACAAAAAACACACATGAACATCACGTAATCACATTTGACGTTCAGGTGTGTTTTTTGTATGGCAAGTTATTTCTTTTCTTCATATTTTGTATTATCAGTATATGTTAATATATTTTATTGATATGTCAACTTTCCTTTACACACTCGATTCTTGCTAATAAACCTTTTATATGCTGTATTGTTTTGCACTTATGCAGTGATGAGGGGAGAGAGCCGTATGTGGTCTTGAGTGTCCTCTATCCTGCCTATTCGTGTTTGTCTGTGATGGAGAACCTGCAAACTTGTCTTCTTCTTCTTTCATGTTCACTCTTCCTTTCTCTGTGTCTCCGTTGCCTTGCCCTGTCTTTTGCGGTGATGTTGTAGAGCTTGGGACTTATGGGAAACTAAAATATTATCACACAATGACTGAGGAAGGTAAGCCTTAATGTTTTTACTCGATTGTAATTTTGTATCTATTTTTTTAGCCTTTTCCATCCCCTTTTTTCTCCCCCACATTGACGTCACAATGCTTGTTTTGTGCTTGTGACTTACAGTTTGCCATTTTTAAGTTGGACAACCTCTCTGAGATTTCACTGACATAAGTGCAAATCGTAATAGCCATTTCCATGTTTTTGCTTTTGTTTCTCTTCAATTATTATTAATATTAACATTATTATTTATTATTTATTTATATATTGTTATATTTCTACTTGAAGAATATATAGCCTCTTTATTGTGTGTTTCTGTGTCTGGAATATCCAAACCATATGAGTTCTGTTTGTGATTTATTTAAGAATATATTAAATATATTAGTAGTGGGCATGATATTGAACTTTTGTTAAACTCTTGACTCTATAGCTTCCTCAATATAAATCCACACGGCTGTTCGGCATGAAATAATCCCTTGTTTGTGGTGGGTGATAAACCTGATACTAACTGGAAGAGAGGATATTTAACACTGAGTTTCTAGAGAACTTTTTGCCTGTTTACACCTCCCATATTCTGTAGTAATGTGCCTTTATGCAGTGAAGTACTAGTCTGTTAAAACAGTCCTGATATAGCAAGCTCTGCCTCTATGATTTGGCTGCTTTAAATATCAGTCTGGGAACTCTCAATTGAAAACCGCTTGTTAGTCTGGTAGAAAACCACCAACCAATCAGTGTCCAGGTGCCAGTTCAGTTGGTGCCTGTGTTCAGAAAATCATCATCATCTTGTTCTTATTAGTTAAAGATGGTCCAATCATCTGCAAGTGCCTGTGTTTGAAAATCACTGCCAAATGTTTGTTGTTCTGATTAGTTGTAGATGGTCCAATTGCCTGCTAATGACTTGATTGACACCTACTGACACGCCTGGCTGACAAATGGTTTTCAATTGAGGGAGTGTCCAGACTGATATGCAAAGGGAGCACATCCTAGAGGCAGAGATAGTTTTAACTAGACAAGTAACGGCGTCTATTGGTTATGTAAAGTTTTATTCTAAAATGTAAATCCTAAACTAAACACTACAACAATTTGATACTGTAAACTGGAGGTAGGGGAAGTCACAGACTCCAGGGTTCAACAAAAGTTCAATTCCGCTTTAAAGCTCCACCTTTCACACGCGTATTACCAGTCCCAGACACTTACATCCCAGAGATCAGACAAAGATGAGGCTTTTTTTTCTCTTCTGCGCGTGAGCCTGTGTCACCTCTTTTTCTCCATCTACGTTTCTGAGAAATCCATTGTTCACCACCATCACTGGCAGTGGGCATATACGTGCATATAAGACGTACGTCACTGAATGGTGGGGGGGTGACTCATCGACCCAGTGGTTGTGTAACAGGCATGGCTAAGCGGGAAAGCCAGGCGAGGGAGGTCTAATGCGGCGATGGGGGGGTCGCCGACGACTGGAGACAGTAACGAGGGAGGAGAAGTCTTGTGGTCTTGGTGAGAAAGTGCCAAGCACGTGTGTTTTCATGGGGGACTGTGGTCCAAAGTGCATGTGAGCGTCGGGGGGGGGGGGGGGGGGGGGGGGGGGGGGGGGG